>JAGVVM010000025.1:37500-44138 GCA_019149425.1 Psidium friedrichsthalianum
AAGAATCTCTCCAAAATCTTCTCTTTGATCAGTGATTCACCGGCCACTAGATCCAGGTATCCAACCTTATTCTCAAGCCTGCTGGCTCGGTTGATTGGCACTCCTGTAGGCTCATCTTGCATACAAATTCTGGGGGTCCCAGGTCCTGCATCCACCAAGAACATTTCTTCCCTTAAGCGTAAAACTTCAGATTGTAAGGCGTTTCCACTAAATAAGAAAAAACTGGAATTAGATCTTGGAAATGATCTACCCAAATAGATGCTCATCATAAGTTTTTTTTTATACTCCTCTTCCTATTGATCAGAAGCATCCAGCAGCGCCACGACAAAAGAGTTAAGGTACTATGAAAAGCTGCTCTTGGGGAATGCAGACAGACTCACTTTTTTCTGGCAAATAGGCTTTCATGAGCGTCATAAGGAGATTTGGATCCTCCCTCAGATCATCCGCGCATTCACGGAGAGTATCTACATTTGTCTCCGGGGAGAGCCCCAGGTCGGTTTCCATTATAAAGTGGGCGGTCCTCGAGTTAAGTTCCCTCTGTTCGGGAAACAGAGTGGACAGCGGACCGACCCCTCTCTCAGATTCTTTCCGAAGTTTTTCTTTTATTAAATCATGAATCTCCCTTCGGAGTGCCGCAAGCTCCTCTTGGTTGGGAGCGGGGTGGGCAACTTCAGCCGGTGCTGGCGCCTGCCGCAGGGCCTCTTGAGAGGGCAGTGGATTTGGAGCCTGCGGTAGCGCTCCTTCTCAAGGAGAGGGCACCTGCGGTAGCGCTCCTTCTCAAGGAGAGGGCACCTGCGGTAGCGCTCCCTCTCAAGGAGAGGGCAAAGGTAGGAAATCGGGCGCCTGCGGCAGCGCCTCTTGCCCAGCGTTCAAAAACGGGGCAAGAGCTTAAAATCAAATAATTCAACAAACATAGGGTGACTTTTTTCTATCGAATCGAATGAGCACTGTGAACTATCTGCTTCCAAAAGATAGTTGGTTGAATGAGACTGGAAACCTTCTTTCTTCGATCGGAATACAAATAAGATGAAAAAGGCCATCATTGGGGCAAAGGATAAACCTCTCCTGACCGAGAAAAACAAGTTCCAGAGGCATCTTCCATTCATCTCGATTTGGGTTTTTCCGCACCATATTTTGATCTGCCTCTTCTTCGATCCGGAATTCCCAGCAAATCCTTGACTCCTCGAATACAATGGGATTTCACACCTGGCAAATCTTTCACTCTACCTCCTCTTATTAAGACCATAGAATGTTCCTGCAAATTATGACCTTCGCCCGGAATGTAAGCAAATATATCATGTCGATTGCTCAATCGTACTTTGGCTATCTTACGTAGAGCTGAATTAGGTTTTTTCGGTGTTCTCGTTGAAACACGCAGGCATACTCCTTGCTTCTGGGGACATTGATCCAAAGCTCGAGTACGGTCCGTGCGCCGTTTTTCTTCTCTACCATGACGAATCAATTGATTTAATGTAGGCATCGCTCTTTCCTTTGTCCTTACCCCCGATTTTTGCCCTATCACTAGTGATTACTCCCGATCCGAAGCACCCCTTTTCCATTCATAGAGAGATCCAATCGTCAAAATCAATAAAAAGGCCATCATGGACCAAGATCCAAACGAATCAATCTTGTTGGGAGGTACTGCCCAAGGAAAGAAAAAGGTGACTTCCGGATCAGGGATAATAAATAAAATTGAAACAAGATAAAATCGTATATCGAAACGACTTCTGGCATCACCGGAAGGATCGAAACCACATTCGTAGGCCGACAATTTTTCTGGGTAGGTCGAACTATTGGAAGCAAATGGAAAAGGAACACCGAGTAGGATCAAAGAAAGTAGCGGACTAATCACTAAATAGATACAAATAGGTGAAAATTCTGACATCATCACAGCCCGCTTGCTTCTCTCGCTCCTTGCTCGCGGAGCGGCATACCGAAAAAAGTAGATTCCATTCCCTTTTGAGACCAAGAGCCTATTTGGGGGTGGGGTGTGCGAGGTCCTTCTGGGCATCACCATCCAACCAACCAAACGATGATCTTACAACGAGAGATCAGCGTTTTGGATGGCTCTCCTAATCCGGCGATAGGGAACGCTTTCGCGGGTGCCATCTTTCACTATCTGAGTCGGGTAGGAGTGATAGGTGCGCTCACTGAGGAGCTCCCCTTGCGGCGAATGTAGAAGACCCCGAATTTCTGCATATTGCGCAAGAATGGACTCTGGATGAAAGTTATCATGGACCCATGCAGCCTCCACATGGCGCTCCACAATGACTTGGGCTTCTAGAATGGACGCCATCTGGAGGGGTCATCATTCCCCCGAAATTAAGGAAAAGGTACCTGTTCTAAAGGAGGCTCCTTCGGCTGTCATCCCCGAGAAGAGGCTGGTCCAATTGGGGATAACAACCGGTTGAGGTACCGGCGGAGTGCCGGGGGCGTTGGCTGTTCTTCCCGCAGGGTGTGGTTGCTGCCCTTGGGGGCGGCCGCGTAACCCCATGTTACTAGATGCATACAGCATCCAGCTCTCTCCGGGAAGTGATCCACCCGGAGCTGCCCATATATGAAAAGAAAGAGAGGGCTCAATCCCCCGGGGGAACCCAATCTATGAAAGGATGGACTGACAAAATACATCGAACACAAGATAAAAAAGAAAACTTTTAGAGTGCAGGAAAGCAATGCTTCTCCTTAAAAAAAAAAAGTGAGTAGTATAAATAAGTAAGCTGTGACTTATAAATAGGAAGATGAGGAGATAACGGGCGAAGGATATTCAATTAGGTTGGATCTCTCTTCATTCGCTCTGTTCGCGGAGCGGCATACCGAAAAAAAGAAAAGCGTTCTATTATAGGAATAGGATTGGAAGCGATGACTTAGAGCTAAAAGCGGGCGTCCTCCTATTATAAGATAATACGAGACCACCTCCCACTTGACTTTAGTCCACCCGGCATAACCGCATTTCAACCAACCGACTCATTTGCCTCTCCGGGGATGAAAACCCATGATTTGATCTGCTAGCTTGAACGCCTGGATCATGCCGAGAAGAGAAGGTGAAGAAAAGACTGTCGGAACCGATCGGAGGAGTATTTCAGAGTCCATCCCCGCCTTTCTCTTTATTTAGAAAGAAGGAAAAGATATAAAAAAAGGTTAAACATCCATCGCTGCCGTGATGACGCAGTTGAGTGTTCATTCGATCCACCACCCGAGGCCAGGCAAAGGGTTCGGAGTTGGGTCCTAGGCCTAAATCGGATCGGCTTGGCTTCGTATGAATGGAACGGCATAGGAAAGCAACCATTGTAGGCTACCACGATATAATTTGGATTCCGAAAGATTTTCTCGCTACTATCGGGGCGGGGGCCCGTCTTTCGAGTCGTTCTTACGGCCGTGGTAGCTGCAAGCCAACCTATACTTTCCTGGGGCTTGCTCTCTCGTCTTCTTTCCTCCGCCTTCCTCTCGTAATTGACCCTATCTTTTCTTTTCTGCTACGCCTATCCATCCGTCAGATTGACATCCAGCCGGGTGAACGATAGCAGCTCCTGTTTACTAATGGATCTGCCGCCGCTAGTATAAGAAAAAAAAAAGCACATAAGGATCCGGAATATGAAAATATACTGATCACTGATCAGGATCATATACAGCCCAGTATTACCAGTAAGAAGTTCGTAATGTCCCTTCATGGCCGGCCGGCCCGATCAGTATGGAGCCGAAGGCGAAGGTTTGCAGCGGGCCCCCTTCTCTTGCTTCCCCTTAAGTGACAAGGGGGGTAAGGTAAGGAGTAGTAAAAGAGTGGCTCGGTCATGTCATCGATAGGCCTCTCCTTATTCATTCTATCTATAGAGCGGGGCCGCGGACCAACAATCCAGCAAAAGGGCTAAAAAGCTCCTTTCTCAAACCTTCCCCTTTCTCTAAGTTGTAAGCATCAAAGCCCAGCAAAGCCAAGCTATACAAAGAGCTCTTTTCAGCCCCTACTCCTAACAAGTTCAAGTTGCTGGCACCCACCATACCTTGCTTCGGGGCCGATCTCTTGTATCGGAAAATCTATTTTTATTTGAGTTTGTTCCACCACAAATAGATTTCGCCGCATGGATTGGATAGAGTCCCCTGATCTCGACATCCAAGCACGAATTCCTTGAGAGCGCTTCGGCGGCGGATAGCAGCATGGGCAAAGCACTCTGCTGCGGCGAGCAGCCGATTCTTATTGCATTCACCAAGATAGTCTTACTCGCTCCTGAACTCTGTGGCGAGTTCAGCCACCACCTCCGGGCCTGAGCTCTGCTCGAGCGTAGTCAGCCAGCTTCGTGACTTTGCTTAGCTTCCAGCGTTGCAAAGGGATAACCTTTCACTATCTAGGCGCCCTAAAAGGAGGGGTCCCACGGAGTTCTTCCTCGAAGGTCAAGCCGTAGTCCCTGTCCCGGGGAGAAGTGGAAGGAGTTAGGAGGAGGGAGCGCCCTTTGCCCGAAGAAATAGGCGGCTTCGCCTTCAAGCCGTCAAAAAAATCGAGCTAATATATGATCATGACAGTACACTGATGCATAGGTCTTTTTTAGGGCCTTTTGATCATGATGCATCATGAACGTGCCAATATGTGATCGGGGTGAGCGGTGGTTAGATATAGGGGCGGCTTCGTCGGCTTGGATTGGAAGGAAGGGCTTTGCTTTCCGATCGCTTTTTGAGGCCGGTTTGGATGAGCGTGGGCAATTTCGGGATTCGCTATCGCTTTCGGCTTGGAGCG
Source organism: Psidium friedrichsthalianum (assembly GCA_019149425.1). Lineage (NCBI taxonomy): Eukaryota > Viridiplantae > Streptophyta > Magnoliopsida > Myrtales > Myrtaceae > Psidium > Psidium friedrichsthalianum. Next base: position 42,224 of record JAGVVM010000025.1, read on the forward strand.
GCTCACCCCCTTTGTCACTTAAAGGGCAAAGTCGCTGAAGCGAGTCTAAAGGCCAAAGAGTGATCTTTGAACGCTACTACGCATCACCTACTATAGTAAGGTAGGTTTGGGTATAGCAGGACTTGAACCTGCGACCATTAGGTTAAAAGCCCAATGCTCTACCAACTGAGCTATACACCCCAAAAAAGATGTACTAGTAAATAAGGAAAGGATTGGTGCGGAAAAGAAAAGAGGGCGGCCCCTCTTCTTCTCATCATATTAAAAGGGCGCGGCTCTGTATGAGGCTCGTACTGCAGAGCAAGCGAAGAAAAAAAACTACAGGGCGCGCGTTATCACTCCCGCAAGAAAAGGGTCTAGCTAACGCGCCCCAACTTGAAAACTCAAGGAAAGCCTTGATCGATATGAGAAGCGCTCAAGCACCCAACCTATACAAGGGGCTTGGGCTCGAAAGCCAGCCTTACTCAACAAGCACCTTTCTTAGGTTGGGTGCTTGCTTACACTCATTGAAGATTCTATCCACAAAAGAAGGTCAACGGGGGAGACTCAAGTTCCTCTCACTGACACCATCTACGAGAAGGTGAGGTCGTCTTTCTTTCCAGCCGCCATACGGTTCGACTTAAAGCCTTAAAGACAGAGAAAGGGAGGAGCAGTTATCTATGTAATTACGGTCTTTGTTTTGTTGGCCGTTCTTCCGGTCGAGCACTCTCTTTTCTTTGTCCAATTCCGTCTTACCAAAGAAGACTGACTCCTTACCAACCCGCGAAGGATTTTGAGGTTGGACCAGGTACGAAGAATGAATCTCTATCTGTGCACGGAAGTTGCTGGCCGGCGGCCGCTCAACTGTTCGAGCGCAATGCAGTGGTGGTTGGTTCCGATTCGACAAGGGTAGAATGCCGGGTCGAAGGTCCAGTACAGTAGGTAGCAGGCGTGTTCGGTTTTGGCTCCCGAGCGAGAACGAGAAATAGGCGATGCACCATCCTTTGTGCTATGTACGTTGACCTTGACTTGACAGATTCATCCAATTGAACCCACACTCAAAGAGGACCACAAGCTCAGGGCTCGACGAAAGATAAAGTATCAGCATTAAGAAACTTCTTGGGGTTAGCAGTGAAAGAAAGAGCCCGGCATTCATTTCTTCATTCATATTCATAGCTGAGTCTACTAAAAGAGGGACCAGCCTCATCGTGGTGATTAGAGGACATCTCTGATTGTTCACTTCTAATGTGACACGTTCCTTCCCTGTTATATAATCAAGGGGATCCGTCGGCTAGAGAGCGGGGCTATTCTTATTCCGGGGAGGCAAAGTAGCCCCCTCTACTGATCGAATCCTCAGTTCGGAGGTCTTCGTCAACATGTTACGAGGCTCCAGTCTTCGGCGGGTCACCATTACTTGACTTAGAAAGGCGAACATCTGGGCAAGGGAAAGCGCAGTGCGCCTGGTGCAAATGGCTTTCTTTTTTCATGATATACCAATCAGAATGGGGGCCCTACCTACGTACATGATTGATATAATCACTACGTAGGGGGGTGGCGGTCAACTTGATGCGGGAGAGGTATGAGTGCAGTTCGATCTTGTGGTGTATTCGTTTATAGTTAATAGGGCCTCTTTCTCGTTGATCAGTTCGACTCCGCTCTATTGAAAGGTCTCCATTCCTACGGCGGTTTTGTCAACGAACGCGTCTCGGGCCGGATTGACTAACCTAACCCTTACAGAAGGGGGCCTTGCCATAGTTGGGTGCTCCGCTTTAGTGTGATTGACGAAGGCTAGGCTAGAGGGGGGAGAGGAGGGAGGGAGAGGGAGAGGAAGAGGGAGGAGAAGGAGAGAGGGAAAGAGAGGGGGGAAGAGGAGAGAGAAGGGGAGGAGGAGAGAGGGGGAGAGGAGGAAGGGGGAAAGGAAGAAGGGGGGAAAGGAGAA
>JAGVVM010000026.1:0-31851 GCA_019149425.1 Psidium friedrichsthalianum
ATTTGTTCGATCAACTGCAAAGAGCATCTGTGTTCTCTAAGATAGACCTGAGGACCGGCTATTACCAGTTAAGGATCAGAAAGGAGGACATACCGAAAACGGCATTCAGGACGAGGTATGGACACTATGAATTTATGGTTATGCCATTCGGATTAACTAATGCCCCTGCCGCCTTTATGGATATGATGAATAGGATATTCAAGGAGTTCCTAGATCGGTTCATAATAGTATTCATCGACGACATACTGGTGTACTCGAGAAGCTCTGAGGACCATGAACAGCACTTGAGTATTATTCTACGAACCTTAAGGGAATATTCACTTTACGCCAAGTTCAGTAAATGTGAATTCTGGTTTAATCGAGTGGCGTTTCTTGGACATATAATTTCTAGAGAAGGGATTGCTGTAGATCCGTCAAAGATTGAAGCAGTTGAAAAGTGGCCTAGACCGACAACCCTGACAGAAGTGAGAAGTTTCTTAGGTCTGGCAGGTTACTATAGACGTTTCGTGGAAAGTTTTCTACGATAGCTGGACCCTTAACGCGTCTATTGAAAAGGAGACGAAGTTCGAATGGACGGATAAGTGTGAAGAAAGCTTTCTAGAGCTTAAACATAGACTAACGACTGCGCCAGTATTAACTATTCCGTCTAGATCTGGAGGATTCGAAATTTACAGTGATGCGTCGTTAAGAGGTCTGGGATTTGTCTTGATGCAACATGGACGGGTTGTAGCGTATGCATCTCGACAGCTGAGGCCACATGAGATGAACTATCCGACGCATGATCTAGAATTGGCAGCGATAGTGTTCGCACTGAAGATCTGGAGACATTATTTGGTTGGAGAAAAGTTTCAGATTTATACGGACCACCAGAGTCTGAAGTATCTATTCTCTTAGAAGGAACTGATTTGAGACAACGTCGCTAGATGGAATTATTGAAGGATTACGACTGCGACATTTTATATCACCCTAGAAAGGCGAACATAGTAGCTGATGCACTCAGTCGAAAGTCGAGTATAACGCATATGATGGTTAAAGAGTGGAAGTTATTAGAGGGGATAAGAGACTCGGAATTCAAGTTAGAGGTAGGGCACCTCTCGAGTCTGATGGCCACCTTGAGAGTCGAACCGAAAATTCATTCGAGGATTAAGGAGCTACAGTCTATAGATCCTGATATTTAGAAGATCTTAACTATGGATGTGGCAAAGAGAAAACCAGAGTTTCAGGTGACAGAGGATGGAATTCTAAAGTTCAAAAGACGCTTGTACGTGCCAAATAATGAGAAATTAAAGGAAGAGATTTTGACAGAAGCCCATTGTAGCAGTTATAGCATTCATCCAGGTAGTACGAAGATGTATTAAAACTTGCGTCAGCACTACTGGTGGGACAGAATGAAGGTGGATGTGGCCAAACACGTAGCGAAGTGCCTGACATGTCAGCAGGTGAAAGCACGGCATTGCAAACCTAGAGGATTGCAACAGCCATTGGAGATTGCAAAATGGAAATGGGAATATGTTACGATGGACTTCGTGACTGGTTTACCAAGGAATCAAAGGGGCAACGATTCGATTTGGGTTGTGGTCGATAGGCTAACCAAATCTGCTCACTTCATAGCAATGTGAAAGAACCTTGCTCTGGAAAAGCTGGCTGAATTATATGTTCGACAAATCATTCGTCTGCATGGAGTTCCAGTTACTGTCACGTCGGATCGTGACCCTCGCTTTACTGCGACATTTTAGAAAAGTCTGCAGACCGCGCTAGGAACTGAGTTGAGGTATAGTACAGCATATCATCCGCAGACCGATGGACAAACAGAAAAGATGATCCAAACATTGGAGGACATGTTGAGAGCCTGTGTAATAGACTTCAAAGATTGATGGGAAGAACAATTGCACTTGGTGGAATTTGCGTACAATAACAACTACCAGCAGAGTATCAGGATGGCTCCATTTGAGGCTCTATATGGAAGAGCTTGTAGAACTCCAATCTGCTGGGACGAGATTGGTGAAAGGAGCATAACAGGCCCAGAACTGGTTCAGCAGTCCGTTGAGGCAGTGAAAGTGATAAGAGAAAGGCTGAAAATAGCTCAAAGTCGCCAGAAAAGCTATGCAGATAGGCGACGTGGGTCATTGGAATTTCAAGTAGGCGATCATGTATTTTTGAAGGTGTCACCAATGAAAGGTCTATCTCGATTTGGGAAAAAGGAAAAGTTAAGCCTGAGATTTGTAAGCCCATTCAAGATCTTGGAAAGAATTGGAACATTCGCGTATCGTCTTGCTTTGCCGCCAAATTGTCTCAAGTGCATAATGTGTTCCATGTTTCGATGCTGAGGAAGTACGAGCCGGACCCGAGCCATATACTCGACCATAAAGTCATTGAAGTGGATGACCGAGTCTCGTATGTAGAGAAGCCCGTTCGAATAGTGGACCGAAGAGAACACGTCCTACGGAACAAAATAATACCCCTGGTCAAAGTAACTTGGGAGCATCATGGAACAGAAGGCGCAATGTGGGAAAATGAAGACAAAATGAAGTTCAAGCACCCCTACTTGTTTGTGTAATTAGTAGTATTAACAGAATGAAAATTTCGGGGACGAAATTCCTCTAAGGAGGGGAGAGTTATGACGTCCTAAGAACTATGCACATAAAGACAAGAGACTTGATGAATTTTGGACCCTTTCTTTGACTCTTCTCCACTCAACCCACGTGCCCCTACCTTTTCTTTCCTCCTTTCCCTATTTGCCAAGTCAAATTTTGCAGCTTGCCACGTTGCCCTGCATTAATCAGCTCTTCTTTTCCCTATGCAATTGAGACAAATGTGATGATTAGTCGGCCACTAACGTTTGCTGTTCATGGAGGAAATCTGCTTCAGCTTTCTTCTTCCTTCTTGTCCTCTCTAGTGTTCTTCGGCGAAAATCTGCTGGTCCTCCTTCATGCGTGCTGCTGCGCCATCCTTCCTTCTCGGCCACGTGAACCTACACTGCGATCTTCTTCTTTCTTGGCTGTCTTGCTCGGCGTCCCTCTGCGTCCTCAGCTTCTTCTGCTTCTGAATTTTCGACTGGAAATTTCTGCTGCCATTTTTGCTCGGTTGCTCCTCTTGGCCGTTTTTGCTGCGTCTGTCTTCTTCATTAACTCCCTGCAGCTGCTGGAAATTTTGTTACTGCTGCCCTCTACACCTCTTCTCGGCCACATCTTGTTCATGTTTGCTGCTGCCTCTCCTCGTGACTCAGCCACTTGCAAATTTACTGTTGTCCAACCTTCATTCGCGCTCGGCCTCTCTCGAACTTCTTCTCGGGTTCTCGCGTCCCTGCATGCGCACCCAGAGGAAATCGACTCGTTCGGGGTCGTCCGGTGTCTGAATCGAGCTCCGTTTTCACCTGTGTACTCGTAAGACTTCAAACTTCGATATTCTGGAAGCGGATCAGCGAAAAACCTCCTAGAAAATTCCCAGTTTTGAATCAAAGTTATCCCTGTTTTGCCCGTGTTTTTTGTAGCTAGTTCCTCACCCTCTCGGCTGAAGTTGCTTTGCTCGAAGCTCGATCATCGTTGTCCGTGGCCCGAGCTCAAACTCGGATTTTTATGTGAGCACATTTCTAGACTTGACTTAGAATGTCGGGTATGCTAGGGACTAGCAGAGAAAATTTTATGACGAAAAATATTGAATTCCTTGAACGTAGAGTATCGATAAATTGCTACTAACCATAAGAGTAATATTGGTAATTTTTGTGGACTCTAGAAATTGCCCTGTGTACTAGATTGCTTGCCTTTGAACCTAGGTGACTTAGAATGGAAACCGAGTCCTGGAATGCGAGTTTTTGTAACGTGAAATGCCTGGTTATTATATCTGATTTATTTTGAGTGGAATCGTGTGCTCTGGTGAACAATCTTGGGAAACGCATGTGGCAAAATTGACTTGCATGAGCGTTTACGGGTGGACCAATTGAGAATTCTGTGATGTTCATCATTGATCTGCATACTGGCATGAAACATGTGCGTTTGGCGGAGTGCGTAGAACCGTGCGGGACGGCTCGGCAGTGTCTAGGGGGCCACCGGGAATGCAGGGTGATAAGGAGGTACCGATCGCAGTGCTAATTGAACCACGATCTTGCACTTGCGCCTGAACGTGCTCGACACGGGGTAGCTGGAGAGACAAGGGTGCCAACTTCGGTGTGATTAGATACGGGTTGAGGCACAGGCCTGAGACGTCTATACGTGGCCGGGACCGGAAGTGCTATTGAGCCACCGGTGGGATTTGGTCCGGAAGAGCTAGGGAGCCACCGGAGACCCCAAAAGAATCATTGAGCATCTGCATTTGCATCTGTGTGATCTGAAGTCACAATATGCGTGTGATTGTTTACGTTCTGGTTTGGGACATATGCTTCATTCTATATTGAGTTTAGGCGTGTGTTCACTGAGTTTCGACTCACATATTTTTGGCTGATCGCCATTTCAGACCCTCGACCATAGGTAAGAATATTCGTATTCCCCCAGTTCGTCACAGGATCCCTCAGGAGATCGAGACACAGGTATTTTTGTACCCTGCTGTGGACGAAGTTTTGTATGAGCGGCATAGTTGCATCGTATGGGTCAACGAGGGATATGACGTTTTGGTCCCTCATAGATACAAGGGATGGTACAGTCGGAGGGGTCAGGAGTTGTGGCAGGGCCCTCTGCAGGGTTTGGATATACCAGTCTTTTTGATGGGGCCGACAGGCCTAATAAATGTGACCACTTTTGAAGGCAAGGTTGTAGACCCTAAGCCGATGGATATCCTGGATGTAGATGGGGATGTAGTTATGGAAATCGAGGGAGCAGACGATGTGTTTGTCGAGCAGGCAGATGGCGAGCCTGGATCTCCGAGATCTGAGGAGACTGATCCAAAGGAGTTCCCTTTGTCTGAGGAGGAGGAGTAGTTCCCAGGGGATGCATGGATGAGACTTAGTGACTTTTGGGTTTGGCCTATTCCCTTTTTGTTAGTGGCCAACTCAGATTTTGTGGTTCAGATGATAGTCTTCCTCCCAGGTTGTACAGAACTCTTACTATTATATGTAAATTAAGTTTTCTCTATCTTTCTATCCCACATGTCTGTTTGTCAGGGGTTATGCATTTCCGCTGTCATATTTATTAGCTGTCGTCTGGCCGCGACGAGTCCTAGGCCTTCGCCAGTATTGGCCAGGCGATGAGGGAATTAGCAAGTGAAAGGATGTTACGCGTTCGACGAGTCCGAGGCGTGACAGTAGTGATGTTAGACAGACACAATAACGTTTCATCTACATACCCCTTTAAATTGTAGCCTAGGAGTAGAGAATTATTTTGAGCAAACCAAGACGGATAATTGATCGATGTTAACTTGAAAGGAAGCTGCATAGCTACATTGATCAACACAAGCATGGTGGCATTATTTGAAGAAGGGCCAGCAACTATCATAGGAGGGTTTAGGAATTCTTCTGCCATTGAAAAAAAAATGAACGATATGCTTGTGAGCGGTATGCTCTAATACCATGTAAGAATTGGAAAAGATGATCTGTATTTTGTTTCTTACGAGTATTTAAAGTACAAGATAGCTAATGCTATACGGAAAGACATTAGCTAGAATAGCTATACAATAACTTTCCTGAGCTATGCCTTTTATACATGGAAAGATAAAATCTCATATACAAAGAAAGATAAAAGTATTTGTCAACTTTGGAAACTCTTGCTACTCTTGCCAAGAGAATAAGAATTGCTTGGCTGGTCTTGATATGGGGGTAAGTACACTGCGAGTGTCATAATTTTTGTACGACAATTACCTGAGTAAGTACACTGCGAGTGTTATAATTTTTGTACGACAATTACCTGAGTGTTATAGCTTCTTTTTTTACTCACTTGAGCGCCAAATTAGAGCAAAATGGATCACCTAAGTGCCACTTCCAGCAAATCATCCTACATGAATTTTTTATTAATTTTTTTGTAACACGTAAATTTTTTTTATTTTTTTATTTTTTATTTTTCTATTATTTTTCTGGATTTTTTATATTGGCTGGCAAGGGCCACCGGTGACTCTCACTAGCCACGGATCTGAAGCCGAAGCATGAGGGCTACCTCGCCCTCGATTGGTGGGGCTGCGATGGCGAGGGCATGAGGCTCGCACCCTCACCCACGACGGGTGCGACTACGATGGGCCTCGCACATGGCCATCATAGCCTCGTTGGCCAAGGGCGAGGCACCCCTTAGCAACGGGTCCATGGCTGACAAGGGTCACTAATGACCCTCGTCAACCAATGTAGAAAACTGAAAAAAAAAATGCATAGGAAAATTTTAAAAAATTCAAAATAAATAAAAAAACAATAATGATATTCCAAAAAATATTTAAAAAATTAAAAAATCATGTCAATGATGCCACATCAAATCAAGCCAAAGTCGTCGATGGTACTCAAGTGATTGATTTTTAAAAGTTGTGGCACTTAAGTAAACGAAAAAAAAAGTTATGGTACTCAAGTGATTGACATACAAAAATTGTGACATTTGCGATGTACTTACCCCTTGATTTGATTGAGATATGTTTTCTCTAATAAGCTAAACGATGAGCCGGACGATGGAGAGCGGGGACTTGTAGATGAAGGTGTGCTTGATGCACTTGGAGGGCATGTAGCTTGATAGGACAAGGCCCTCAGTGGTGAGGCCGACAAATGGCGAAACTGAAGGGATTGTTGACCTTGAAGATTTTCTTCTGGTGGGAGGAGATCATAGAGCCAGCCTCATTGACACAGGCGAGGACGGCATGAGTTCTCGATAGGAGGCTGAGGCGGCGAAACCCTGCTTGACGGCTTCCATGGCGTATTCCACCTAGAAGAGCTGGCCGACTGGGCTCCACATGATCATGTCGACATTGTACTGGTTCTTGAACATGGGTGCTCTCTTCCACAAATTACCGAGTTTTAAGTTGGCGGAGATGGAATGGTGGGGGAAGGAGGAGATCGTAGTTATGGAGCTCAAAGTGAATGATCCAGTCAAAATGAAGCAGGAATTGACCAAAAAAGAAAGATATTTTTTTGAAAAAAGAAAAAAAAGCTATCTTTTTATTTTTGACAGATGAAAGAACTATCTTTTTTTTTTTTGCAATCACCAACTTAAACTAATGAAACTGAATCCCTTCATTGCCAATTTTCACAAGTTATATATCCAAATGCTCTGCTCAAGCTGTAAAAAGCTATTGATAATTTGCTAATTACATCTTATAATTGTAGTTCTTACAGTTTCATCGCTGCAAATAGATTGTCCGTGCAAGCAACAATTTTTCGTAACATATTTTTGGTGGCTCACATCTCTTAATTGGAAAAATTTTAAATGATTAAAGACTTACTTGCTCAAATTAGGGAAAATTCCAAAAATTGGCTAGAAGCCCTCTCAGATTCTCAAATAAGGGTCCCAAGTGAACTTTATTTCAAATAAGGGCTTGAAATGGCATAGTATATTTCAAATAAGGGCCTAAAGTGGCCATAGAGTTTCCAAAAAAGGGTTTGGCCTAAAGGACATTTTCGTCATTTCCTATTTTGATTTTTTTATGTATTTTTTCTTTTTTATATTTTTTAAAAATAAAAAAATAAAAATAAAAACAAAACAAAACCAGTACACACAGGCGGGAGGGGCAGGCCTCCCACCTATAACCGCCAACCCATCACTGGTGGGGGGTCGGCAGGGGTGGTGAAGATCGGCAGGGTCGTTGATCCTCCCTCAAGACCTGGTGGGGGTCACCGACCCTCGCCCTGACCAAGGGAGGGCTCGCTGGCCCTCCCCTGGTTAGGGCGGGAACTAGTGACTCTCGCCCAAATTTGAGAGAGGGCCCGACCTTCTCCCCGTTTTGGCGAGGGCCTGCTGGCCCTCAACTCTGGTTGGCGAGGTTGTCGGCCCTCATGGAGGCTCCAAAGGCCATAGGTGGGAGAGGCAGCCCTCTCACTGCCCCTCTCGCTTGTGTGCCTATTTTTTTCTTTAATTTTTTCAAAAAGGAAAAGTCTAACAAAAAAATCAAATAAGAAAAAAAGATGAAAATGCTCTTGAAATTAGGCCCTTTTTTTAAATTGTATAGCTATTTTAGGCTCTTATTTGAGACCACATTCACTTCAGACCCTTGTTTGAGAAAATAAGCGCACTTCATACCTTTATTTGAAACAAGGTTTACTTGAAACCCTTATTTGAAAATCTGAGAGGACTTTGAGCTTTTTTTTGAAAATTTTCACTCAAATTATAATTTTGAAGTTCGCGCGAAAATTGTGCAAGCGCAAGCAGCGTGCCATTTTCAAATCGAGCCATCTTTTTCTTTAGCTTAATTGAGCTGGGCTCTTGTTTTCAGCTCAAAGTATGGTGGCGATTAACTTTTTTGGGGTTATTGTTTGGAGCTACCCATTTATCATGACATGCATGGTCAAACAACCGACAGAACAAAGAGCTATCCACTTATCCAGTGTCTTTGTAGTAAAATACTCCCACTTTTACTGGAAATACAGGTGGACAGCGTGTTTGCTCCATTTACGGGAAAACAATCGTTCTTTTGGAGTAAAACTTATTCTATATGAATAAAAAACGTGTCATATAATTCTCTGATCAAAGTATATCAATTTTGTAACTACTTTATGTCTTTTCCTCAGTCTATCGATGAATTAAAATGTCAATAACATATGTATGCAAACAGTAGGATCGTATAGTGTTGTACTTGCGCGAATGAATATAATACTTTTTATTTATTATCGCATTGCACGAAATAATAACAAAATTCAATTGTCACGCATCAAATTTTTATAGAACGAAGAATCCAATTGAAATAGATATATTTTCTACGCAAAATATAGTCATATATGACGCAGCTTATGTGAACTCTTGACAAAATTATTTTTAAGATCTTTCACATACTTTTAAAGAAATGGATGATGGACACTTGTCTTACACACCGCACCGTTCGACTTTCTTCTCATATAAAACTAATTTAGTTCAACGTACCATAACATTTTCCGAATAATTTCTATCGTGATCACTCTACTTTTTCCCGAAATTTAAAACTCATCATCTACTTTTCTTTTTGTTCAAAAATTTCCCTTCACCAATTGTCCATCGAACTATCCAGCACCAGCCGGCGACGGATTTCGCTGATGTGGCATAACCCATTAAATAGTTTTTTACCTGAATTTTTTTCTTTTTTTCTTCCAGATGTGACTCTTTGGTCAGAAGACTTCTTCTTCTTCTTAAAGTTTTTCAAACTTTACAAATGCACTTCATTAATACCCACACACGATCATACTGTCCTTTGCAATTGTTTTGAAATCTACCTGTGAGCTCTCTTTGGCCAAAATTCTCCTAGAGCTCGCTCCCGTTAGCCATATAGTAAGCTGTGCATTCGACACCCACGCAACAATTGAAGTAATTTCAGCAACTGCTATAAGAGAATGTACTATAATGCAACATGGTCACCTTTCTCGAATCGTTTCTGATGCGATAATCTCAATCATTTCAGCTAGGATGAGAGAATGTACTAAATTACACGGTTCCCTTCCTCGATTCATTCTGATGTGATAACTGCAAAAATATCAGCGACTTGGTATGATGGAATGTACTGAAATGCAACATGTCAGAATTATCATTTGCCAATATGAAAGACTTAAAAAGCTGCAACAAGCTGCACATAGTGGAAAACTGAGTTGATTCTTCCCTGTAGCAAATTCTGGAGCTTAAGGAAAAAGGCGTTGGAGCTTGATGAGATGGCGCGAAAGTATGGGAAAAGGAGCAACCAGCGCGAAAACAACACCGCCAAAAGAAAATCATAGATTGTTTTAGCTTTTTTCACCAAAATTTGCTCAATTTCTGAAACATAAGGTTTCAGAAGGACCCGGTTTCTGCCACCCATGTTCACAAATATAGTCGAATGGAATAACAGTTTTACCTTGAGTCGCCTTCCGGATGCTCCAGCTCTTTGAAAAGACAAAAATACGAACTGATTTTCCGGCCAAGGGGAGCCATGAAGAGGGCAGGGGTTCATAATTTTCAATGCAAAAAGCAAACTCGACAATCAATCCAGGAGAAACAGCTTGGCTTTGCAGAAAATGTATAAGGATCCCAGAAAGATGAGTTTCTACATATTACAGAGGTAGATGATTGGAACTTAACCAGCCTAATAGTGCATCTCATATGGCATTTTGAAAGATCTTGAAAGATATTGCTTCTAGAGCTTAAGCCTTAATCGGTTTTGATTAAGGCTTAAGCTCTAGAAGCCGATCTTTCAAGATCTTTCAACATGCCATATGAGATGCACTATTAGGCTGGTTAAGTTCCAATCATCTACCTCTGTAATATGTAGAAACTCATCTTTCTGGGATCCTTATACATTTTCTGCAAAGCCAAGCTGTTTCTCCTGGATTGATTGTCGAGTTTGCTTTTTGCATTGAAAAATTATGAACCCCTGCCCTCTTCATGGCTCCCCTTGGCGTGAAAATCAGTTCGTATTTTTGTCTTTCAAAGAGCTGGAGCATCCGGAAGGTGACTCAAGGTTAAAACTGTTATTCCATTCGACTATATTTGTGAACATGGGTGGCAGAAGCCGGGTCCTTCTGAAACCTTATGTTTCAGAAATTGAGCAAATTTTGGTGAAAAAAGCTAAACAATCTATGATTTTCTTTTGGCGGTGTTGTTTTCGCGCTGGTTGCTCCTTTTCCTATACTTTCGCGCCATCTCATCAAGCTCCAACGCCTTTTTCCTTAAGCTCCAGAATTTGCTACAGGGAAGAATCAACTCAGTTTCCACTATGTGCAGCTTGTTGCAGCTTTTTAAGTCTTTCATATTGGCAAATGATAATTCTGACATGTTGCATTTCAGTACATTTCATCATACCAAGTCGCTGATATTTTTGCAGTTATCACATCAGAAGAATCGAGGAAGGGAACCGTGTAATTTAGTACATTCTCTCATCCTAGCTGAAATGATTGAGATTATCGCATCAGAAAACGATTCGAGAAAGGTGACCATTTTGCATTATAGTACATTCTCTTATAGCAAGTTGCTGAAATTACTTCAATTGTTGCGTGGGTGTCGAATGCCACAGCTTACTATATGGCTAACGGGAGCGAGCTCTAGGAGAATTTTGGCCAAAGAGAGCTCACAGGTAGATTTCAAAACAATTGCAAAGGACAGTATGATCGTGTGTGGGTATTAATGAAGTGCATTTGTAAAGTTTGAAAAACTTTAAGAAGAAGAAGAAGTCTTCTGACCAAAGAGTCACATCTGGAAGAAAAAAAGAAAAAAATTCAGGTAAAAAACTATTTAATGGGTTATGCCACATCAGCGAAATCCGTCGCCGGATGGTGCTGGATAGTTCGATGGACAATTGGTGAAGGGAAAATTTTTGAACAAAAAGAAAAGTAGATGATGAGTTTAAATTTCGGGAAAAAGTAGAGTGATCACCATAGAAATTATTCGGAAAATGTTATGGTACGTTGAACTAAATTAGTTTTATATGAGAAGAAAGTCGAACGGTGCGGTGTGTAAGACAAGTGTCCATCATCCATTTCTTTAAAAGTATGTGAAAGATCTTAAAAATAATTTTGTCAAGAGTTCACATAAGCTGCGTCATATATGACTATATTTTGCGTAGAAAATATATCTATTTCAATTGGATTCTTCGTTCTATAAAAATTTGATGCGTGACAATGAATTTGTTATTATTTCGTGCAATGCGATAATAAATAAAAAGTATTATATTCATTCGCGCAAGTACAACACTATACGATCCTACTGTTTGCATACATATGTTATTGACATTTTAATTCATCGATAGACTGAGGAAAAAGACATAAAGTAGTTACAAAATTGATATACTTTGATCAGAGAATTATATGACACGTTTTTTATTCATATAGAATAAGTTTTACTCCAAAAGAACGATTGTTTTCCCGTAAATGGAGCAAACACGCTGTCCACCTGTATTTCCAGTAAAAGTGGGAGTATTTTACTACAAAGACACTGGATAAGTGGATAGCTCTTTGTTCTGTCGGTTGTTTGACCATGCATGTCATGATAAATGGGTAGCTCCAAACAATAACCCCAAAAAAGTTAATCGCCACCATACTTTGAGCTGAAAACAAGAGCCCAGCTCAATTAAGCTAAAGAAAAAGATGGCTCGATTTGAAAATGGCACGCTGCTTGCGCTTGCACAATTTTCGCGCGAACTTCAAAATTATAATTTGAGTGAAAATTTTCAAAAAAAAGCTCAAAGTCCTCTCAGATTTTCAAATAAGGGTTTCAAGTAAACCTTGTTTCAAATAAAGGTATGAAGTGCGCTTATTTCTCAAACAAGGGTCTGAAGTGAATGTGGTCTCAAATAAGAGCCTAAAATAGCTATACAATTTAAAAAAAGGGCCTAATTTCAAGAGCATTTTCATCTTTTTTTCTTATTTGATTTTTTTGTTAGACTTTTCCTTTTTGAAAAAATTAAAGAAAAAAAATAGGCACACAAGCGAGAGGGGCAGTGAGAGGGCTGCCTCTCCCACCTATGGCCTTTGGAGCCTCCATGAGGGCCGACAACCTCGCCAACCAGAGTTGAGGGCCAGCAGGCCCTCGCCAAAACGGGGAGAAGGTCGGGCCCTCTCTCAAATTTGGGCGAGAGTCACTAGTTCCCGCCCTAACCAGGGGAGGGCCAGCGAGCCCTCCCTTGGTCAGGGCGAGGGTCGGTGACCCCCACCAGGTCTTGAGGGAGGATCAACGACCCTGCCGATCTTCACCACCCCTGCCGACCCCCACCAGTGATGGGTTGGCGGTTATAGGTGGGAGGCCTGCCCCTCCCGCCTGTGTGTACTGGTTTTGTTTTGTTTTTATTTTTTTTTTTTTATTTTAAAAAAATATAAAAAAGAAAAAATACATAAAAAAATCAAAATAGGAAATGACGAAAATGTCCTTTAGGCCAAACCCTTTTTTGGAAACTCTATGGCCACTTTAGGCCCTTATTTGAAATATACTATGCCATTTCAAGCCCTTATTTGAAATAAAGTTCACTTGGGACCCTTATTTGAGAATCTGAGAGGGCTTCTAGCCAATTTTTGGAATTTTCCCTAATTTGAGCAAGTAAGTCTTTAATCATTTAAAATTTTTCCAATTAAGAGATGTGAGCCACCAAAAATATGTTACGAAAAATTGTTGCTTGCACGGACAATCTATTTGCAGCGATGAAACTGTAAGAACTACAATTATAAGATGTAATTAGCAAATTATCAATAGCTTTTTACAGCTTGAGCAGAGCATTTGGATATATAACTTGTGAAAATTGGCAATGAAGGGATTCAGTTTCATTAGTTTAAGTTGGTGATTGCAAAAAAAAAAAAGATAGTTCTTTCATCTGTCAAAAATAAAAAGATAGCTTTTTTTTCTTTTTTCAAAAAAATATCTTTCTTTTTTGGTCAATTCCTGCTTCATTTTGACTGGATCATTCACTTTGAGCTCCATAACTACGATCTCCTCCTTCCCCACCATTCCATCTCCGCCAACTTAAAACTCGGTAATTTGTGGAAGAGAGCACCCATGTTCAAGAACCAGTACAATGTCGACATGATCATGTGGAGCCCAGTCGGCCAGCTCTTCTAGGTGGAATACGCCATGGAAGCCGTCAAGCAGGGTTTCGCCGCCTCAGCCTCCTATCGAGAACTCATGCCGTCCTCGCCTGTGTCAATGAGGCTGGCTCTATGATCTCCTCCCACCAGAAGAAAATCTTCAAGGTCAACAATCCCTTCAGTTTCGCCATTTGTCGGCCTCACCACTGAGGGCCTTGTCCTATCAAGCTACATGCCCTCCAAGTGCATCAAGCACACCTTCATCTACAAGTCCCCGCTCTCCATCGTCCGGCTCATCGTTTAGCTTATTAGAGAAAACATATCTCAATCAAATCAAGGGGTAAGTACATCGCAAATGTCACAATTTTTGTATGTCAATCACTTGAGTACCATAACTTTTTTTTTCGTTTACTTAAGTGCCACAACTTTTAAAAATCAATCACTTGAGTACCATCGACGACTTTGGCTTGATTTGATGTGGCATCATTGACATGATTTTTTAATTTTTTAAATATTTTTTGGAATATCATTATTGTTTTTTTATTTATTTTCAATTTTTTTAAAATTTTCCTATGCATTTTTTTTTTCAGTTTTCTACATTGGTTGACGAGGGTCATTAGTGACCCTTGTCAGCCATGGACCCGTTGCTAAGGGGTGCCTCGCCCTTGGCCAACGAGGCTATGATGGCCATGTGCGAGGCCCATCGTAGTCGCACCCGTCGTGGGTGAGGGTGCGAGCCTCATGCCCTCGCCATCGCAGCCCCACCAATCGAGGGCGAGGTAGCCCTCATGCTTCGGCTTCAGATCCGTGGCTAGTGAGAGTCACCGGTGGCCCTTGCCAGCCAATATAAAAAATCCAGAAAAATAATAGAAAAATAAAAAATAAAAAAAATAAAAAAAATTTACGTGTTACAAAAAAAATTAATAAAAAATTCATGTAGGATGATTTGCTGGAAGTGGCACTTAGGTGATCCATTTTGCTCTAATTTGGCGCTCAAGTGAGTAAAAAAGAGAGCTATAACACTCAGGTAATTGTCGTACAAAATTATAACACTCGCAGTGTACTTACTCAGGTAATTGTCGTACAAAAAATTATGACACTCGCAGTGTACTTACCCCCATATCAAGACCAGCCAAGCAATTCTTATTCTCTTGGCAAGAGTAGCAAGAGTTTCCAAAGTTGACAAATACTTTTATCTTTCTTTGTATATGAGATTTTATCTTTCCATGTATAAAAGGCATAGCTCAGGAAAGTTATTGTATAGCTATTCTAGCTAATGTCTTTCCGTATAGCATTAGCTATCTTGTACTTTAAATACTCGTAAGAAACAAAATACAGATCATCTTTTCCAATTCTTACATGGTATTAGAGCATACCGCTCACAAGCATATCGTTCATTTTTTTTTCAATGGCAGAAGAATTCCTAAACCCTCCTATGATAGTTGCTGGCCCTTCTTCAAATAATGCCACCATGCTTGTGTTGATCAATGTAGCTATGCAGCTTCCTTTCAAGTTAACATCGATCAATTATCCGTCTTGGTTTGCTCAAAATAATTCTCTACTCCTAGGCTACAATTTAAAGGGGTATGTAGATGAAACGTTATTGTGTCTGTCTAACATCACTACTGTCACGCCTCGGACTCGTCGAACGCGTAACATCCTTTCACTTGCTAATTCCCTCATCGCCTGGCCAATACTGGCGAAGGCCTAGGACTCGTCGCGGCCAGACGACAGCTAATAAATATGACAGCGGAAATGCATAACCCCTGACAAACAGACATGTGGGATAGAAAGATAGAGAAAACTTAATTTACATATAATAGTAAGAGTTCTGTACAACCTGGGAGGAAGACTATCATCTGAACCACAAAATCTGAGTTGGCCACTAACAAAAAGGGAATAGGCCAAACCCAAAAGTCACTAAGTCTCATCCATGCATCCCCTGGGAACTACTCCTCCTCCTCAGACAAAGGGAACTCCTTTGGATCAGTCTCCTCAGATCTCGGAGATCCAGGCTCGCCATCTGCCTGCTCGACAAACACATCGTCTGCTCCCTCGATTTCCATAACTACATCCCCATCTACATCCAGGATATCCATCGGCTTAGGGTCTACAACCTTGCCTTCAAAAGTGGTCACATTTATTAGGCCTGTCGGCCCCATCAAAAAGACTGGTATATCCAAACCCTGCAGAGGGCCCTGCCACAACTCCTGACCCCTCCGACTGTACCATCCCTTGTATCTATGAGGGACCAAAACGTCATATCCCTCGTTGACCCATACGATGCAACTATGCCGCTCATACAAAACTTCGTCCACAGCAGGGTACAAAAATACCTGTGTCTCGATCTCCTGAGGGATCCTGTGACGAACTGGGGGAATACGAATATTCTTACCTATGGTCGAGGGTCTGAAATGGCGATCAGCCAAAAATATGTGAGTCGAAACTCAGTGAACACACGCCTAAACTCAATATAGAATGAAGCATATGTCCCAAACTAGAACGTAAACAATCACACGCATATTGTGACTTCAGATCACGCAGATGCAAATGCAGATGCTCAATGATTCTCTTGGGGTCCCCGGTGGCTCCCTAGCTCTTCCGGACCAAACCCCACCGGTGGTTCAATAGCACTTCCGGTCCCGGCCACGTCATAGACGTCTCAGACCTGTGCCTTAACCCGTGTCTAATCACACCGAAGTTGGCACCCTTGTCTCTCCAGCTACCCCGTGCAGAGCACGTTCAGGCGTAAGTGCAAGACCGTGGCTCAATTAGCACTGCGATCGGCACCTCCTTATCAACCGCATTCCCGGTGGCCCCCTAGACACTGCCGGGCCGTCCCGCACGGTTCTACGCACTCCGCCAAATGCACATGTCTCATGCCAGTATGCAGATCAATGATGAACATCACAGAATTCTCAATTGGTCCACCTCGTAAACACTGATGCAAGTCAACTTTGCCACATGCGTTTCCCAAGATTGTTCACCAGAGCACACGATTTCACTCAAAATAAATCAGATATAATAACCAGGCATTTCACGTTACAAAAACTCGCATTCCAGGACCCGATTTCCATTCTAAGTCACCTAGGTTCAAAGGCAAGCAATCTAGCACACAGGGCAATTTCTAGAGTCCACAAAAATTACCAATATTACTCTTATGGCTAGTAGCAATTTATCGATACTCTACGTTCAAGGAATATAATATTTTTCGTCATAAAATTTTCCCTACTAGTCCCTAGCATACCCGGCATTCTAAGTCAAGTCTAGAAATGTGCTCACCTAAAAATCCGAGTTTGAGCTCGGGCCACGGACAACGATGATCGAGCTTCGAGCAAAGCAACTTCAGCCGAGAGGGTGAGGAACTAGCTACAAACAAACACAGGAAAAACATGGTCAACTTTGATTCAAAACTGGGAATTTTCTAGGAGATTTTTCGCTGATCCGCTTCCAGAATATTGAAGTTTGAAGTCTTACGAGTACACAGGCGAAAACGAAGCTTGATTTGAACACCGAACGACCCCGAACGAGTCGATTTCCTCCGGGTGCGCGTGCAGGGACGTGAGAACCCGAGAAGAAGTTCGAGAGAGGCTAAGCGCGAATGAAGGTTAGACAACAGCAAATTTGCACGTGGCTGAGTCACGAGGAGAGGCAGTAGCAAACACGAACAAGATGTGGCCGAGAAGAGGTGTAGAGGGCAGCAGTAACAAAATTTCCAGCAGCTGCAGGGAGTTAATGAAGAAGACAGACGTAGCAAAAACGGCCAAGAGGGAGCAACCGAGCAAAAATGGCAGCAGAAATTTCTAGCCAAAAATTCAGAAGCAGAAGAAGTTGAGGATGCAGAGGGACGCCGAGTAGGACAACCAAGAAAAAAGAAGATCGCAGTGCAGGTTCACGTGGCCGAGAAGGAAGGATGGCGCAGCAGCACGCATGAAGGAGGACCAGCAGATTTTCGGCCGAAGAACACTAGAGAGGACAAGAAGGAAGAAGAAAGCTGAAGCAGATTTCCTCCATGAACAGCAAACGTTAGTAGCCGACTAATCATCACATTTGTCTCAATTGCATAGGGAAAAGAAGAGCTGATTAATGGAGGGCAACGTGGCAAGCTGCAAAATTTGACTTGGCAGATAGGGAAAGGAGGAAAGAAAAGATAGGGGCACGTGGGTTGAGTGGAGAAGAGTCAAAGAAAGGGGTCCAAAATTCATCAAGTCTCTTGTCTTTATGTGCATAGTTCTTAGGACGTCACAACTACTACTGATGAAAAACTACTGTCAAGCCATCTTATTCTCACTGGGTAGGCCAAGATTAACTATTGCGTTATGCAATCATAGCTTCCACTTCAGACTCAACCGTTCCTCTCATTGCTTTTGCGAAAACAGCACGTGAGGCGTGGAATAAACTTTAACATGTCTTTACCAACAGGACACGTTTGCTTGTCATGAATCTCAAGGAGCGCTTAATGCTCACAAAACGTGATGCTCGATCAGTAGCTAAGTATTTGCAAGTCATCAAAGGAATTGTTGATGAACTTGCCATGATCAATTCTCCCATTAGTGATGATGATTTAATAATACATGTTCTAAATGGGCTTGGCTTCAAATTCAAGGAAATTTATGTTGCCATCAGAGTATGTGAATAACCCATTTCCTTTGAGGAATTCCATGATAAACTTGTCGATTTCGAGCAATATCTAAAAGGGGAAGAGAGTCAGGGTGAATTGACCATTATCAATGCAAATCTTGCCAAGAGAAATTCTTACAGGAATACCAACCAGCGCCATATTTCGAATCGAGGTTCGAACTCCTTCCCATGTATGCGACAACCTCATTGGAGAAGGAGTGACAATTATGATCATAATGAACCCATTCAAAAGCACAAGTTCAGTGCCAATTATGTGAACGGGTAGGTCACTCAGTCAAGAAATTCGATAATAATATTTCTCCATTCCTCCTACCGCAAATGGCACGATTTTATCTTGCCAAGCCAAACAATGGTAGCTCATGGACTCTGGAGCATCTCATCATGTCACTTCAAGCCTAGAAAATCTCTCTCTTCATTCTAATTATGATGCTGTGGATCGTTATTGGTGATGGCTCGGGTTTGCAAATAACACACCCGGGTTCAACTATACTTTCTTTCCTCATTGCTTCATATTCATTATCTGATGTTTTATATGTTCATGATATTAGTAAAAACTTGATATCTATTTGAAAGTTTTGCAAGACCAACCAAACATCCATGGATTTTTTCCCTACCCATTTTTTGGTGAAGGATTTGCGTACGGGGGTGACTCTCACACAAGGCCTGAATAACAATGATATCCATGAACTTCCTGACGCGAAAGCATCGAGCTCTATCAATTAACTCGTAAGCTCAATTTATCCTTGTTGATTCATCTAGCCAATGATGCAATAGCATTTGATTTGTCGACGAACAAGATGCTGACTAAGAAGTATTGATTCTTTCCTTGCCAATAAGATTACGATTCACTAGATTGATTGTCAAATCCACGACGATTCACAAGATTGATTGTTGGCTAGATTGATTGTTGATTCCATGGAGTATTCAAGATATATCTTGCCTAATTAGTTGTTAATTTGATGCCACATCAAAGAGATATCAATGGGAGGTTGATTGGAATTATTTCCTTTGATATTACTAAATCTTTTAAGGTTGTTATTAGCATAATAAAGCTACTGAATGAAATTTGTCATTTATTTCCTTTTTCTATTTCCTTTATCTTAGTCTCTCTATTTATAGAGGAGTGCTCTCCATTGTAAGATCAGACAAGAAATTTGATGAATGAATGAGAATTTCTCTTTCGAGTTGAATTTGCTTTATATCGGTTTCTTTAACCTTGAAAATTGGATTCTTTCTTGGTGGTGAACCAAAATCCCTTTAGTATTGGTTGGTGGTTATCCTTTAAACCTTGGTGATGAGTTTCTGTCCCAAATCTTGATTTTGATTCTTGGTTGGTGATGCATCTTTTAGGCCTTAATCTGATTGTAACCTATCCTTATTTGCCTTCTTCCTTCGATATGCATCATGTAAACTCTAAATGATCCATTATTCCTTTCATAATCACTCAAAACGCATTCGCCCGCCTTACGCACGCATCAAATGATTGATGTGGAAGCATCGAGCTTTATCAAATAACTCGCAAGCTCAATCTATCCTTGTTGATTCATCCAGCTAATGATGCAAAAACATTTGATTTATCGATGATCAAGATGCTCACCAAGAAGTATTGATTCTTTCCTTGCTAATAAGATTATCGATTCATCAGATTGGTTGTCGATTTTATGGCGATTCACAAGATTGATTGCTGATTCCATGGCATATTCAAGATATATCTTACCTGATTGGTTGCTGATTTGATGTCAAATCAAAGAGATATCAATGGGAGGCTAATTGAAGTTATTTTCTTTGATATTAGTAGATTGTTTAAGGTTGTTATTAGTATGATAAGGTTGGTGAATGAAATTTTTCATTCATTTCTTTTTTCCTTTTTCTTTGTCTTAGTCTCTCTATTTAAAGAGGAGTGTTCTCCATTGTAAGATTAGATAAAAGATTTGATGAATGAATGAATGAGGATTTCTCTTTTGAGTTGAATTTGCTTTATATCGATTTTTTTAACCTTGAAAATTGGATTCTTCCATAGTGGTGAACCAAAAGTTTTTTAGCTTTAGTTGGTGGTTATCCTTCAAACCTTGATAGTGAGCTTTTGTCCTCGAATCCCAATTTTGATTTTTGGCTAGTGATGCATCTTTTAGGTCTTGATATGATCATAACCTATCCCTATTTGCGTTCTTCCTTCAATATCTATTCTATAAACTCTGATCGATTCATTATTCCTTCCATAATCACTCAAAGCACATTCGCCTACCTCATGCACACATCAAATAACGGGCATAGATGAGAAACTTTGAGAGTATCCATTCTAACAAAGGATGGGTTCATAGATGAGAAAGAAATTAATATAGCGAGCAAATAAATTACATGCAGCTTTTATTTCGTATACCCAAAAGGGTTTTCGCCAAAAGTGTTCTCCAGTTGTCAAAATTTATTTGACATATTTCCAGAGTATCAGTTTGCTTTGAATCTATTGGTTTGCATCAAGCTGATGAATTACTTAGTTCGTTGGAGAGGCCATCCTAGAAAATTTTCAAAATCAAGTTCCTCTAGTAAGAATGGTTGTGGCAAATTTTGCAACTTCTAATTCTGGAGATGGAAGACACAACAATATTTGAGAACAAATCTTTTTAAACCTAGGGAGATTGATGCGGGTGCATCAGGCTTTCTTAATCGATTTTTAAGCTCAATTTTGAACCCGTTGATTGATCCGGCTTTGTCCTTATTCTTGCATTACAAAGATGATTTGGTCACAACTTGTTTCAAATGATCATGCAGAAATGAAGACTATCAACTAGGATTATCAATAATAAAGTATTATTTATTTAAGGTTGCTAATGCACTAGATTGATTGCTAACTTCATGGCGATTCACCAAATTGATTGCTGACCAAATGATTGAAGATTCAAAGGTATATTCAAGATATGATGATTGTTGATTCTATGGCATATTCAAGATGTGATTGATTGTTGATTTCAAGCTATATCTTGCTTGATTAGTTGTTGATTTGATGGCAAATCAAAAACACATCAATAGGAGGCTAAGTGGGGTTATTTACTTTGATATTAATAGATCTTTTTAGGTTGTTATTGGCTATACAAGACTGGTGGATGAAATTATTATCTTTTATTTCATTTTTTGCTTTGTCTTATCCTTCTATTAATTGAAGAGTCTTCTCCATTGTAAGGCGGACATTTTATTGAATGAATGAGAATTCAGCATCATGAGTTGAATTGTTAAACCCTCAGTTTCTTTATCCTTGGAGAGTGGCTTACTCTTTAGTGGTGAGCGAAAAGCCCTTTAGCCTCGATTGGTGGTTATCCTTTAGACTATGTTGAGATCATGGTGGTGAGCTTCTATCCAATCTCGATATTGATCCAAGACTGGTCGTGCATCCTTTATGCCTTGGTGGTGATCTATCCTACATGGCATTCATCCTTTGATATCCATCCCATACACTCTGATCTATCCACATTTCTTTTGACAATTACTCAAAACACACTGCCTACCCCAGCAAGTGCATCACTTCCATCTTCACTCCATGTGACTCGCACACCACCCTCCACTATGATCAGTGTTTGTGCATCCTCCAGTGATTGGCATCAATATCTTGGTCATCTTTTTCATCAGATCTTAGAGTTTCTTTTAAAATTAAAGTCAATTCCTTCTATTGACAAAATCTTGTTCTAAGTTCTTGTACAAGTCATATCAATGTAATAAAGGAATAAAATTATGTTTGATGATTTACATTGTATGGCCAATGACCTCTTGATCTCATTTACACTGACGTTTGGGGTCCTGCTCCAGTGAAATCAATAGATGGATTTTCATATTATGTGATTTTTGTGGATCACTAGACCAGATATATCTGGCTATACCCAATCAAGCAGAAATCTGATCTTTTCTCTCTATTTCCAAAATTCAAGAAATTGGTGGAAAATTACTTTCAAAATCCCATAGTATCAATTTATTCTGATGGTGGAGGAGAATATAAAAAAAACTAAAAGGATTTTCTTGCCTCATGAGATTACACATTACAAACACCTCCCCAAACACCCAAAAACGTCGTCATAGACATATTGCCGAAATAGGTTTTACATTGCTTCGTTAGGTGTCTCTTCCATCCTCGTTTTGGTCCCATGCTTCCACGCTGCCACATTTCTCATAAATCATTTGCCTACACGGGTCTTAGGAATCAAAACCCTTTTGAGTCTCTATTTGACTCCCGTCCAAATTACTTGAAACTTCAAGTTTTTGGTTGTTTGTGTTATTCTTAGCTTAAACCATATGGCAAACACAAACTCGATTATCGATCGAAGCCTTGTATTTTTCTTGGTTACTCTCTCAATCAAAGTGCTTACAAGTGTTATGATCCTCAACAAAATAAAGCCTTGTCTCACGTCAAGTCTTTTTTGATGAGTCCATTTTTCCTTACTTCAAACATGCTAAATCACTCCATCATACCAATTCTCAATCCCTATCTCTACCACCTCAAAGTGCCTATGCACCCTCTCATTTTTTTAAAGAATTTAGCCACCTCTTTTAACAGAAGTTAGCTAAGTCACACAATACATGATCAATCAAGTCTTTCAGGTTCAATGATTGGAGAAGTTCTAGATCAACATTTAAATGGCCTCACAACTTTGGTGGAGAGCACCAATTTAATGTCCGTGCAGATCCATCATTGAAGCCCCATCTGTGCCTCTCATGGACTCAAACACTTCATTTGGCCCCTCTAACAAAATTCACCAATTTCCACACGTTCACATCCGATGATCACTCGCTCCCAAAATAACATTTAGAAGCCCAAACAAATACATTCAACTTTAAACATTCTCTACCACCATCACTTGAACCAACATGTGTTTCCCAGGCCTTAAAAGATCCAAAGTGGCACACTGCTATGTTGGACTAATTTAATGCAATTCTTCGAAATAGCAAATGGCAACTTGTATCACCCAAGCCTCATCATAATATCATTGGCTGCAATTGGATATTTGAGTCAAGCAAAACTCAGATGATAACATAGCTCGATAAAAAGGCATGACTTGTCGTTAAGGGATTCCACCAACGGCTAGGGACTTGACTATGATCATATACTTAATCTAGTCATTAAACTCGCTATAATACGGGTCATCCTTTGTTTGGCATTATCAAATAGGTGGCCCCTTCAACTGTCAGATATCAACAATGCCTTCTTACATGGCGCTCTTATGGAGGAAGTCTATATGCAACAACCAGTGGGATTTATCAATCAGTCACATCCTAATCACATATACCAATTGAAGAAGGCTATTTACAATCTTAAACAAGCCCCTCGTGTGTGGTATCAAGCACTTGGGTTCCTTTGTTACCTCATCTAGATTCATGCAATCCAAATCAAATTCCTCTCTCTTCATATACAGACATGATGATATCGTTGCTTATTTCTTGATATATGTAGACGATCTGATCTTGACAGGAAGTAATATGAATTCTTATAAAAGTTCATGAGTGCTCTTGCAGGTAAATGTTCATTAAAAGATCTAGGAGATCTACATTACTCCTTGAGGTTGAGGTGATCCGCACGAAGTTTGGTCTCTTTCTCACACAGCACAAATATATAAGGGAAATCTTGATCGAGCAGCCATGTTAGGAGCCAAGGAGATCACCACCCCAATGACTATCGGGAGCTCTTTCATTCTTATTGATGGGTCACCTCGTACAGATGCAAATAAATATATGAAGATCGTTGGTGCTCTTAATATCTTGCATTTACAAGGCCTGATATTTCTTTCGTCATCGACAAACTCTCTTTGTTATGCACCAACCAACAGAGTTACATGAGAGCGTTATTAAACATGTTTTACGTTATCTGAAAGGGACAATAATCTCTTGGCTTACACTTGTAAAGTGGTCCTTTCCATCGCTCCATGCATTCTCTGATGCTGATTAGTCAGGCAATCAGGATGATTGTAAGTCTACAACCACATACATAGTTGATATTGGCAAGAATCCTATGTTGTGGTGCTCTTGAAAGCGATGATCCATTGCTCATTCATTAACTGAAGCTGAGTATCGTGCAGTTGTTGCGACAACTTCTGAGCTCACATGGATTCAATCTCTCTGCATGAACTTGGAGCATTCTTCGACCACACCTAGCATCTATTGTGATAATATTGGTGCTACCTATGTGTGGTAGCACCAATATTATCACAATAGATGCTAGGTGTGGTCGAAGAATGCTCCAAGTTCATGCAGGAGAGATGAATCCATGTGAGCTCAGAAGTTGTCGCAACAACTGCACGATACTCAGCTTCAGTTAATGAATGAGCAATGGATCATCGCTTTCAAGAGCACCACAACATAGGATTCTTGCCAATATCAACTATGTATGTGGTTGTAGACTTACAATCATCCTGATTGCCTGACTAATCAGCATCAGAGAATGCATGGAGCGATGGAAAGGACCACTTTACAAGTGTAAGCCAAGATTTATTGTCCCTTTCAGATAACGTAAAACATGTTTAATAACGCTCTCATGTAACTCTGTTGGTTGGTGCATAAACAAAGAGAGTTTGTCGATGACGAAAGAAATATCAGGCCTTGTAAATGCAAGATATTAAAGAGCACCAACGATCTTCATATATTTATTTGCATCTGTACGAGGTGACCCATCAATAAGAATGAAAGAGCTCCCGATAGTCATTGGGGTGGTGATCTCCTTGGCTCCTAACATGGCTGCTCGATCAAGAATTTCCCTTATACATTTGTGCTGTGTGAGAAAGAGACCAAACTTCGTGCGGATCACCTCAACCTCAAGGAAGTAATGTAGATCTCCTAGATCTTTTAATGAACATTTACCTGCAAGAGCACTCATGAACTTTTATAAGAATTCATATCACTTCCTGTCAAGATCAGATCGTCTACATATATCAAGAAATAAGCAACGATATCATCATGTCTGTATATGAAGAGAGAGGAATTTGATTTGGATTGCATGAATCTAGATGAGGTAACAAAGGAACCCAAGTGCTTGATACCACACACGAGGGGCTTGTTAAGATTGTAAATAGCCTTCTTCAATTGGTATATGTGATTAGGATGTGACTGATTGATAAATCCCACTGGTTGTTGCATATAGACTTCCTCCATAAGAGCGCCATGTAAGAAGGCATTGTTGATATCTGACAGTTGAAGGGCCACCTATTTGATAATGCCAAACAAAGGATGGACCCGTATTATAGCGAGTTTAATGACTAGATTAAGTATATGATCATAGTCAAGTCCTAGCCGTTGGTGGAATCCCTTAACGACAAGTCATGCCTTTTTATCGAGCTATGTTATCATCTGAGTTTTGCTTGACTCAAAATATCCAATTGCAGCCAATGATATTATGATGAGGCTTGGGTGATACAAGTTGCCATTTGCTATTTCGAAAGAATTGCATTAAATTAGTCCAACATAGCAGTGTGCCACTTTGGATCTTTTAAGGCCTGGGAAACACATGTTGGTTCAAGTGATGGTGGTAGAGAATGTTTAAAGGTTGAATGTATTTGTTTGGGCTTCTAAATGTTATTTTGGGAGCGAGTGATCATCGAATGTGAACGTGTGGGCATTGGTGGAATTTTGTTAGAGGGGCCAAATGAAGTGTTTGAGTCCATGAGAGGCACAGATGGGGCTTCAATGATGGATCTGCACGGACATTAAATTGGTGCTCTCCACCAAAGTTGTGAGGCCATTTAAATGTTGATCTAGAACTTCTCCAATCATTGAACCTGAAAGACTTGATTGATCATGTATTGTGTGACTTAGCTAACTTCTGTTAAAAGAGGTGGCTAAATTCTTTAAAAAAATGAGAGGGTGCATAGGCACTTTGAGGTGGTAGAGATAGGGATTGAGAATTGGTATGATGGAGTGATTTAGCATGTTTGAAGTAAGGAAAAATGGACTCATCAAAAAAGACTTGACGTGAGACAAAGGCTTTATTTTGTTGAGGATCATAACACTTGTAAGCACTTTGATTGAGAGAGTAACCAAGAAAAATACAAGGCTTCGATCGATAATCGAGTTTGTGTTTGCCATATGGTTTAAGCTAAGAATAACACAAACAACCAAAAACTTGAAGTTTCAAGTAATTTGGACGGGAGTCAAATAGAGACTCAAAAGGGTTTTGATTCCTAAGACCCGTGTAGGCAAATGATTTATGAGAAATGTGGCAGCGTGGAAAGCATGGGACCAAAACGAGGATGGAAGAGACACCTAACGAAGCAATGTAAAACCTATTTCAGCAATATGTCTATGACGACGTTTTTGGGGTGTTTGGGGAGGTGTTTGTAAATGTGTAATCTCATGAGGCAAGAAAAATCCTTTTAGTTTTTTTATATTCTCCTCCACCATCAGAATAAATTGATACTATGGGATTTTGAAAGTAATTTTCCACCAATTTCTTGAATTTTGGAAATAGAGAGAAAAGATCAGATTTCTGCTTGATTGGGTATAGCCAGATATATCTGGTCTAGTGATCCACAAAAATCACATAATATGAAAATCCATCTATTGATTTCACTGGAGCAGGACCCAAACGTCAGTGTAAATGAGATCAAGAGGTCATTGGCCATACAATGTAAATCATCAAACATAATTTTATTCCTTTATTACATTGATATGACTTGTACAAGAACTTAGAACAAGATTTTGTCAATAGAAGGAATTGACTTTAATTTTAAAAGAAACTCTAAGATCTGATGAAAAAAGATGACCAAGATATTGATGCCAATCACTGGAGGATGCACAAACACTGATCATAGTGGAGGGTGGTGTGCGAGTCACATGGAGTGAAGATGGAAGTGATGCACTTGCTGGGGTAGGCAAGTGTGTTTTGAGTAATTGTCAAAAGAAATGTGGATAGATCAGAGTGTATGGGATGGATATCAAAGGATGAATGCCAATGTAGGATAGATCACCACCAAGGCATAAAGGATGCACGACCAGTCTTGGATCAATATCGAGATTGGATAGAAGCTCACCACCATGATCTCAACATAGTCTAAAGGATAACCACCAATCGAGGCTAAAGGGCTTTTCGCTCACCACTAAAGAGTAAGCCACTCTCCAAGGATAAAGAAACTGAGGGTTTAACAATTCAACTCATGATGCTGAATTCTCATTCATTCAATAAAATGTCCGCCTTACAATGGAGAAGACTCTTCAATTAATAGAAGGATAAGACAAAGCAAAAAATGAAATAAAAGATAATAATTTCATCCACCAGTCTTGTATAGCCAATAACAACCTAAAAAGATCTATTAATATCAAAGTAAATAACCCCACTTAGCCTCCTATTGATGTGTTTTGATTTGCCATCAAATCAACAACTAATCAAGCAAGATATAGCTTGAAATCAACAATCAATCACATCTTGAATATGCCATAGAATCAACAATCAATCATATCTTGAATATACCTTTGAATCTTCAATCAATTTGGTCAGCAATCAATTTGGTGAATCGCCATGAAGTTAGCAATCAATCTAGTGCATTAGCAACCTTAAATAAATAATACTTATTATTGATAATCCTAGTTGATAGTCTTCATTTCTGCATGATCATTTGAAACAAGTTGTGACCAAATCATCTTTGTAATGCAAGAATAAGGACAAAGCCGGATCAATCAACGGGTTCAAAATTGAGCTTAAAAATCGATTAAGAAAGCCTGATGCACCCGCATCAATCTCCCTAGGTTTAAAAAGATTTGTTCTCAAATATTGTTGTGTCTTCCATCTCCAGAATTAGAAGTTGCAAAATTTGCCACAACCATTCTTACTAGAGGAACTTGATTTTGAAAATTTTCTAGGATGGCCTCTCCAACGAACTAAGTAATTCATCAGCTTGATGCAAACCAATAGATTCAAAGCATACTGATAATCTGGAAATATGTCAAATATATTTTGACAACTGGAGAACACTTTTGGCGAAAACCCTTTTGGGTATACGAAATAAAAGCTGCATGTAATTTATTTGCTCGCTATATTAATTTCTTTCTCATCTATGAACCCATCCTTTGTTAGAATGGATACTCTCAAAGTTTCTCATCTATGCCCGTTATTTGATGTGTGCATGAGGTAGGCGAATGTGCTTTGAGTGATTATGGAAGGAATAATGAATCGATCAGAGTTTATAGAATAGATATTGAAGGAAGAACGCAAATAGGGATAGGTTATGATCATATCAAGACCTAAAAGATGCATCACTAGCCAAAAATCAAAATTGGGATTCGAGGACAAAAGCTCACTATCAAGGTTTGAAGGATAACCACCAACTAAAGCTAAAAACTTTTGGTTCACCACTATGGAAGAATCCAATTTTCAAGGTTAAAAAAATCGATATAAAGCAAATTCAACTCAAAAGAGAAATCCTCATTCATTCATTCATCAAATCTTTTATCTAATCTTACAATGGAGAACACTCCTCTTTAAATAGAGAGACTAAGACAAAGAAAAAGGAAAAAAGAAATGAATGAAAAATTTCATTCACCAACCTTATCATACTAATAACAACCTTAAACAATCTACTAATATCAAAGAAAATAACTTCAATTAGCCTCCCATTGATATCTCTTTGATTTGACATCAAATCAGCAACCAATCAGGTAAGATATATCTTGAATATGCCATGGAATCAGCAATCAATCTTGTGAATCGCCATAAAATCGACAACCAATCTGATGAATCGATAATCTTATTAGCAAGGAAAGAATCAATACTTCTTGGTGAGCATCTTGATCATCGATAAATCAAATGTTTTTGCATCATTAGCTGGATGAATCAACAAGGATAGATTGAGCTTGCGAGTTATTTGATAAAGCTCGATGCTTCCACATCAATCATTTGATGCGTGCGTAAGGCGGGCGAATGCGTTTTGAGTGATTATGAAAGGAATAATGGATCATTTAGAGTTTACATGATGCATATCGAAGGAAGAAGGCAAATAAGGATAGGTTACAATCAGATTAAGGCCTAAAAGATGCATCACCAACCAAGAATCAAAATCAAGATTTGGGACAGAAACTCATCACCAAGGTTTAAAGGATAACCACCAACCAATACTAAAGGGATTTTGGTTCACCACCAAGAAAGAATCCAATTTTCAAGGTTAAAGAAACCGATATAAAGCAAATTCAACTCGAAAGAGAAATTCTCATTCATTCATCAAATTTCTTGTCTGATCTTACAATGGAGAGCACTCCTCTATAAATAGAGAGACTAAGATAAAGGAAATAGAAAAAGGAAATAAATGACAAATTTCATTCAGTAGCTTTATTATGCTAATAACAACCTTAAAAGATTTAGTAATATCAAAGGAAATAATTCCAATCAACCTCCCATTGATATCTCTTTGATGTGGCATCAAATTAACAACTAATTAGGCAAGATATATCTTGAATACTCCATGGAATCAACAATCAATCTAGCCAACAATCAATCTTGTGAATCGTCGTGGATTTGACAATCAATCTAGTGAATCGTAATCTTATTGGCAAGGAAAGAATCAATACTTCTTAGTCAGCATCTTGTTCGTCGACAAATCAAATGCTATTGCATCATTGGCTAGATGAATCAACAAGGATAAATTGAGCTTACGAGTTAATTGATAGAGCTCGATGCTTTCGCGTCAGGAAGTTCATGGATATCATTGTTATTCAGGCCTTGTGTGAGAGTCACCCCCGTACGCAAATCCTTCACCAAAAAATGGGTAGGGAAAAAATCCATGGATGTTTGGTTGGTCTTGCAAAACTTTCAAATAGATATCAAGTTTTTACTAATATCATGAACATATAAAACATCAGATAATGAATATGAAGCAATGAGGAAAGAAAGTATAGTTGAACCCGGGTGTGTTATTTGCAAACCCGAGCCATCACCAATAACGATCCACAGCATCATAATTAGAATGAAGAGAGAGATTTTCTAGGCTTGAAGTGACATGATGAGATGCTCCAGAGTCCATGAGCTACCATTGTTTGGCTTGGCAAGATAAAATCGTGCCATTTGCGGTAGGAGGAATGGAGAAATATTATTATCGAATTTCTTGACTGAGTGACCTACCCGTTCACATAATTGGCACTGAACTTGTGCTTTTGAATGGGTTCATTATGATCATAATTGTCACTCCTTCTCCAATGAGGTTGTCGCATACATGGGAAGGAGTTCGAACCTCGATTCGAAATATGGCGCTGGTTGGTATTCCTGTAAGAATTTCTCTTGGCAAGATTTGCATTGATAATGGTCAATTCACCCTGACTCTCTTCCCCTTTTAGATATTGCTCGAAATCGACAAGTTTATCATGGAATTCCTCAAAGGAAATGGGTTATTCACATACTCTGATGGCAACATAAATTTCCTTGAATTTGAAGCCAAGCCCATTTAGAACATGTATTATTAAATCATCATCACTAATGGGAGAATTGATCATGGCAAGTTCATCAACAATTCCTTGATGACTTGCAAATACTTAGCTACTGATCGAGCATCACGTTTTGTGAGCATTAAGCGCTCCTTGAGATTCATGACAAGCAAACGTGTCCTGTTGGTAAAGACATGTTAAAGTTTATTCCACGCCTCACGTGCTGTTTTCGCAAAAGCAATGAGAGGAACGGTTGAGTCTGAAGTGGAAGCTATGATTGCATAACGCAATAGTTAATCTTGGCCTACCCAGTGAGAATAAGATGGCTTGACAGTAGTTTTTCATCAGTAGTAGTTGTGACGTCCTAAGAACTATGCACATAAAGACAAGAGACTTGATGAATTTTGGACCCCTTTCTTTGACTCTTCTCCACTCAACCCACGTGCCCCTATCTTTTCTTTCCTCCTTTCCCTATCTGCCAAGTCAAATTTTGCAGCTTGCCACGTTGCCCTCCATTAATCAGCTCTTCTTTTCCCTATGCAATTGAGACAAATGTGATGATTAGTCGGCTACTAACGTTTGCTGTTCATGGAGGAAATCTGCTTCAGCTTTCTTCTTCCTTCTTGTCCTCTCTAGTGTTCTTCGGCCGAAAATCTGCTGGTCCTCCTTCATGCGTGCTGCTGCGCCATCCTTTCTTCTCGGCCACGTGAACCTGCACTGCGATCTTCTTTTTTTGGTTGTCCTACTCGGCGTCCCTCTGCATCCTCAACTTCTTCTGCTTCTGAATTTTGGCTAGAAATTTCTGCTGCCATTTTTGCTCGGTTGCTCCCTCTTGGCCGTTTTTGCTACGTCTGTCTTCTTCATTAACTCCCTGCAGCTGCTGGAAATTTTGTTACTGCTGCCCTCTACACCTCTTCTCGGCCACATCTTGTTCGTGTTTGCTACTGCCTCTCCTCGTGACTCAGCCACGTGCAAATTTGCTGTTGTCTAACCTTCATTCGCGCTTAGCCTCTCTCGAACTTCTTCTCGGGTTCTCACGTCCCTGCACGCGCACCCGGAGGAAATCGACTCGTTCGGGGTCGTTCGGTGTTCAAATCAAGCTTCGTTTTCGCCTGTGTACTCGTAAGACTTCAAACTTCAATATTCTGGAAGCGGATCAGCGAAAAATCTCCTAGAAAATTCCCAGTTTTGAATCAAAGTTGACCATGTTTTTCCTGTGTTTGTTTGTAGCTAGTTCCTCACCCTCTCGGCTGAAGTTGCTTTGCTCGAAGCTCGAT
>JAGVVM010000027.1:0-60031 GCA_019149425.1 Psidium friedrichsthalianum
AAAAAAATTTAAGGAGGACTTAGGCCGGAAAAATTTCATAAAAAAAAAAACATTCACTTGGTTTGGCAATCTTGGTGAATTCTAATCCTTAGTGTTAAATGGTCTTGCAGAATGGGAGTTATAAGGGGAGAAGTCTGTGGCTAATCCTTTGTTTGCAGGTTTGGTGAAAGGGAATTGATTTTAATTCTTTGAATTATTGGAGCGCTGATTGGTTTGAAATGTTGTGCATGCCTTTAGTATAATTGCACTACACCACATTGACTTGTGACCGAACCTGGGTCGCACAATAGTTTTAGGATGGTATTTAAGTGGTCTTTAACCTTGGCGGTAAGGCTTCGCTAAAGGTTATCCCACTTGGATCCCGAACTTCTCCAAAAAATGGCTCAAGGGTCGTTCTCATGCACGTGAGGCTACGATGCATGGGCGTTATCCTTGTCGACCGAACCAAGCCGAAGTGATTGGACCCGACTAGTCATGACTATGTGTGCGAGGCAGCGACTAGTTATGATGAACGTGCGCGAGGCTGCGACATGTCGTTCCGTCCGTCATTTCACTTTGCTAAAGGAACTAAAATTGAATCCACAATTCATGTGCATGTCTTTGTGATTGACATTCTCTTCCTAAGGGTGGTAATTTCTGAACTTTATCTCAGTTTTTCCTTACTCTATTTTGGGTCGGTCCATGATTAGGTTGAGTCATTTGGCACGCGATCTATATACGAATGGGTCGCAACGATATCAGTTTTGTGCAAACTCCAAAGTTAGAGCTCAAGAAGCTATGGGGACAGTTGAAGCCGGATGGCCAGCAGTATGCGCTCAAGCACATTGGATTCATGTTGCCGATCCTTGATATTGATGTTCAGAGTGGAATCATGCATGCACTTGCTCATTTCTGGTGCCCTGAGACGACCACCTTCGTGTTAGGTAAGTTCGAGCTCGCACCTACTTTGGAAGAATACGTTTTGCCATTGGAAAGTCAGTTGAGATCGATATAATTGAACCGCCCATTCAAGTTGATCCTGTGGTAGTGCTTGCTGAATTTTTAAAACTAAGTAAAAAAGAAGTTGAAAAAGTCCTAAAAGGTAATTGTCAAGCATGCCCATTATCTTTCCTCACTGAATGTTTGAAAAAAACTCCGACCATGTCCGATCTAGGATCTTTATTCTAGCCTTTTTGGACTTATTATTTTTCCATTCCGTCAGAATGCTATCGATCCTGTGATAGCTTGGACAGTTAAACAAATATGTGGTGGAGTTTGTTTTATAAACACTATTCTAGCTGAAACTTTCATTTCATTGACACGTTTTAAAGAAAAACAAGACAAGACTTTTCGAGCCCGATTGAACTTTTACAAATCTGGTTTTTCTCACACCTTTCTCAATTTTGGGAAAATTTGACTGTATTTGAAATGGGCATGACTGATAATCCCATTTTGAGGTTTAAAGAAATACAAGATCAAACTAAAAGTTTGCACTATACACAATGGGTCAATTTGTTCAAGGATCCAAACCCTGAGATTTTCCTTGGCAAGCCGTATGGTCCGAGTCACTGAGGCTCGACTTTACCATGGAGATCAGAAGCCCGTACCTTTGATGGGCATCTATGGAGCGACTAGTATCAGCCTCTACGAGACAGTAGCACGTCAGTTTCGGGTTCTACAGGACATTCCACCTCCGCTTGGCCCAATGAATTTCGGGTCTGGTTTGAGAAAGGAGAGAACTACAGAGCTGAGCTTAGGCGTCATTCTGAGGCATGGCAGAAGTGTTTCAACCATAAACTGAGCTGGCCTGTAGACGAGCCCACTGGGAGGATGAAGAGGCATTTCGCAACAGATCGCTATATTCAGCACCACGTCATTCCTGCAGAGATACTCAAGATCCCGATCGTGACAGAGCAGCATACCCGCCAGGCCCAGATCAAAGTCAGTGAAGCAAAGGCATGAAGGCCCAGAGACGAGTGGATGCTTTGGCTAAGGAGAATGCACAACTACGACGCGCGTTGAAGGCCCATTCGTCTATGGATCATGTAGCCACTAAGAAAAGAAAGATAGTTTGATGTCATGTCTTGTTTAAAGTCTTCATTCTAACTTTTCATTGTTCTAGGTGGGA
The DNA here is from genome assembly GCA_019149425.1 of Psidium friedrichsthalianum. NCBI lineage: Eukaryota > Viridiplantae > Streptophyta > Magnoliopsida > Myrtales > Myrtaceae > Psidium > Psidium friedrichsthalianum. The sequence continues at coordinate 2,108 of JAGVVM010000027.1, forward strand.
ATGTTAGTTTGCATTTACATTTTTATGTCGGATTGTTGGAATTTTTCTGGTAATAATTGTTGCTGTTTAGACCGACCTTATGGCCTTCCGTAATTTGTACTGAATTTTCTGCTTCAAATTAACCCATAAAGCCTTCATGAAAAAACATTCACAAGACCCTAATTCATCACCTCAAAAATTTTCGGATCAATTCAATGCATTTTCCATTTATTACCGAATTTAAGGTGAAAGAAAAACTGTCTGGGTTCGAGAATTTTCCCGACTTCACTTTTGTTTCTCCATTTATCACTAGAAAACGTGCTCTTTTGAGGGAAATCAAAACATGAAAGTTGTAGAATGGGCTTTTAATTAGTGGACTGGAAATTTTCGGGCATCAATTCGCATTTTTGATGACCCATTTATCCTCAAAGTAAAAACCGGACAAATCAGTTTTCTGAGGAAAATTTTTGGAAAGAAGCATTAAACTGTACTGATCTGTGAGGAATTTCCCCAATCTCAAAAAATGAAAGTTGTTCATCATGGTCTTAACTATCATCTCGTAAATTTTGGTACTGTTTCGAATAATGTGAGAATTGATATGAATTTTCTCATAAAAGCCGACGAAATCAGAATTTGCACGAATCAATCTTTCATTCATGTTTGCTCCGTTTTTTTAGTCTAGAGAGTTGTCATGGACCGACTCGTCATTTTCATTCATCATACTCACTTGTGTTGTTATCTTTGTAGGGTAGCTTATCACACATCCCCAACGAGACTCTTACCTTACTTGATCAAGGAAGATGACTAACAAGGCTGAAATTGTAGTTATTATGAAACAGAAGATTGAGGAACTTCGAGACAAAATGCACACTTGGAATGCTGTAGTGGATGAAACGATTGATATCATGGCACATGTTGTTTATTTTCTTGAGTATCAACCCAAGACAATTCAACCTCTCTCGGTGCACAACGACAATCGTTGTTTCATGCCCCATCGGGGTCAAGCAACCCAGATCAACTACTTCCAGAGGGGAAAGCAGTTCACTCCACTTCCATTGCCAATGCCTGAGATTTGGGCCATTTTCCTAAAGCGTGGGTTGCTCCAAAGGGAACGTAGATTCCCTAATCCCAAAGATATGATCAATTACGACCCCCACAAGACTTGTGACTTCCACTTCGGGGAAGTGGGCCATTCTTTGGAGGATTGTTATCAGTTGAGATGCCGCATTCAAGATTTCATCGATACTGGCTACCTTACTCCTCTCCCCAAGAATGCAACATAGCTGAAGACTTTAATGAGCATGGCCAACTTCCTACATGATGAACCTCCGGTGCTGATAGGAAGAGAATTTACTTTACTCCCCACGGCAATGTCCATCATATGGCCGATACTCTTGAAGAAGGGATTGTTTCAGCGAGAACAAACTTTTCCTTGGATCGAGAACACCCGCAATTTCGACTTAGGCAAGTTCTGCGATTTCCATTGTGGTCGAGAAGGCCACTCTCTTGAGGAATGCGTCACATTACGATTTCGGATCCAAGATATGATAGATGCTGGCAATCTCATGTTTCGTGCATGGAAGTATTGCGATGGAAACGTGGACATGCTAGTAGTCCCAAGCATGCGATTGGAGTACCCTCACATGTTCGAGAACGAGGTGCCTTCGTTGCATCATCGTTTTCCTCGAGGTGTTACCTGGAACACATGGGATGATTAGCCGGACCAGAAATCAAGGGAGCTCATCATTGAGGAAGTGGGCGTAGACCCAAATCAGTAACCCCTTTCATTTTATGCAATCCCTTATGTGGGATCTTTCTGCTTTTTAGGTGTCTAGGCTGCATTTTCAATTTTTAGTATTTATTTTTAGAGTCAGGCTCCTCATCATTGAGGAAAACATTTGCATTTTCTTTTCAATAAGATGTAATTCAATTGGTTCATTATCAATAAAATTACAGAAGTTTTTATTGTTATTTTGGAATCTTGTTGAGGCATGCCAAACCAACCCGATGACGATAACCAACGATCGAAAAATATGTCATCCATGGTAAGCACTGAGGGTTGGGTTCTCAAGAATTCTTCTCCCGAGGTTTTCAAAAACAAAAGGCTTTTCAAGAAAAATCTTCGAAAATGGCTAGCATGCAGTTTAACCTGGTTGTCCTACTGATCCATTTACTATATGTTTCAGAATCAATTCAGGGGCAACAACGGACATTCTTATTCCAGCTATGCATCAACTCGATCAATCCTTGAATGACTCTGCACAATCTCTGCATGAGTTTTGGACCCCGTAGCTCACAGTTAAGCTAGAAGACCTGGCTGATCCCGTACCAGCTTATACATCTGGTTATCAGCCAATGGAAGATTGATTTATGCTTCAACCTCGACCATACCATATCAGCTGATGGAAAGCGGGAAACCAAGGCTACTCAATAAAAAGGCAATATCCCAATTCAAGTTTCACCAATTCTGAAAATGACACTTTATTTTCCTTCTTGCAGGGGCAAGTGTCGGATGGAACGTTTGCCAAACCTGAAATCAAATTCTTGCTATTTATCATACCTGGGAGGCAACCCTAGATCTCTGCAAAGCTTTGGCCGCCCAATGCGGTCTACTCTGACAGCAGATGGGGCAAAATGACAGTGAACACAAACTTGGGAAAGGGAGTATGTCTTTTTTTGTTTCATGCCATTTTCTAACAGCAGATGGGGCATGACTCAGTTTTTTTTCATTGATAATGCTCAGGGGCATATGACCGACGTGACAGTTGTCTCCAACAGATACTAAAGCATCTCGAGTCCTTACCTGATTTATTTCACACACATTTCTCCTTGTGCAGGGGCAAAAGTCAGGAACAGAGTCTTTCCCAATCCAAGGATTAAGCTCTCAAACTTGCTAAATCATTTGCATATGCAGGGGCAATCTACAATCCCCCATTCCTGAAAGTTTTCTTGCAAATTTAAACATGCTTGCATAGTTCATTTCTTAAGAATATGCATGAGTTTTTCATGAAGCTACGCAAGTCATTGCTACATTTTCATGCTTAAAAGGTGCTCACATATTGCAAAATTTCATACATGGTTTTGTCTGTATTGCTAATCTTCAATGGGGAAGAGTTTTAATTAGGCAATCTGTTCCATTCTATGAAAATGATCATGTTGAATGAGGAATGTCAGGATGACGAAAGGCAAGCCATTTCCATACACGTCATGTATATTAATCTCCACTGCAAATTGAGTGAAAAATTCCGTGCTGACAAGGTAAAGGGTTATCTCGCGAAAAGTATGACGACCAAAATGATGAAGGCATTATTTCCTCTATCATACACACTACAGGTTATCCTTTGTTTAACCCCTTTGAGCGAAGGTTGTTTCTTACCCCTGTCAGAAACAACCCCACTGGGGCAATGACCAGAAAGTTCAAATGGTTAGAATTTTCTTGTTTTCACTTGCATCAATCTTCAAGTATATTTATTGCATGCGAATTTTGTGTTAGCTCAAGTGCCTTAGACATGACGAAGAGCATTTCCTTCCTATATCCCTACACACCATATCCATTGCCTTCCCAACTTGAGCGGTGGATTCATTTCAACCAAATTGGTGATCATCCATATGGAAAATCAAAGAGTTCATGTCAAAGTGTTGAGATAACTAAAGTTCAAAGCAACTTCGGGCAATTGGAAGTTCAGGGAAGAGTCCAAAAAAAAGGGGTGTGAAAAAAGAAAAGACTCCATCAAGAGAAGCTCTCTTTCAAGAAATATTCTCTCTCTTTCTAAAAAAAAAAAAGGGAAGAGAGTCAAGCAAAATTTCTCAAAAAAAAAAATCTCTCTCAGAACAAAAAAAAAAGAGAGGCTTCGACAAAAACAGAGTCGATGTGCGAAAGTATTCCTCAAAGAAAAGAGACCATTTGAAGGTTCTAGAGCAAAAACATGAAGACCGGATGATCACCAATTTCCATGATTCATGATATACCCTTTTGTCATAAATAGGCCATTCATTTCAAGCCTACCCAAGCCTACGTTACAACCCTTACCGAAGTCTCTTCAGATTAGGGCACTTGAATTAATGTAAGGTTTTATATGCTTATAAATATTGCTTGAAGAAGTGCAAGCAAGATTTTTCTATCTCATCTTTGCAAGGTTTCTGACTTGTAGACCTAATGCCACCATGATAATGTTTTATTCAAAGGCCAAATGACTCGCATGAGTCCCCCTCGTTAAACCTTGATCAAGACTTACATTACGGTCCTTCTAAAAGACCTCTCAGATTGGTCTGATCATACTGATTGCGAGAATACCCAGACCCTTGTCAAGCATGATGATGACAGTTCTGAGCGATTTTCATACCCGTATCAATGGCAGGGTTCAAAAAGCTTTTTTCAAGAGAGTGAGTGAAAGTCCTTTCTGACTAAAGGTTTCTCATTCAATGTGATCAAATTATCAAAAGGACCAAACAGGTTTCCTTATTGATAGAATTCCCCAGTGAAGCTTTGCAATGCAAGCAAGCAAAAGAGTTTTACTGGCATATGATGTTGCATTTACATTGATTTTATGCACATGATCATTTTAAGTGAATAAGCAAGTGTGATACAGTTAACCTGTCTATTCCTTAATCGTTGTTCAGAAAAACCAGGTATGTTTTCTGATTATCCCTCAAGTACATTTCAGTGGCTCTATTGACCTAAGTTCACATTTCATCCTGTGTATTGACTTGACGCATCTTTGGCGCACACTCTTATGCGTTTATTTTGTCTCATCTCAGGTGCACCCCCCTTTTTGGTGTTCATACTGATAAGATTCGTGTGGCCCACCCTTTTCTGTGTTCATACTGATGAGATTTGTTGATGAGATTCGCTTGACGCACTCCTTTTTGAAACATTCTCAGTTTACGGTGACCCACTAAAACGATGGTGGTCCCAAGAGAAATTTACCGACTCACGATCGACTTGCTCTCGTGATCTCGAAAGGCATTCTATCGACTCATGGTGACCTGCTAAAACGAGTGGTCCCAAGAGACAAAAGGTGATATTGCTCTCACTACATGTTTACCGAGTGGAATAGGTAGCACACATCTCTTTCATGTTCACCCATTGGAATAGGTGATTTGTTTCTCATATCGTGTTTACCGAGTGGATTGTAGCACATCTTTTTATATTCACCAATTGGACAGGATGTTGTTTCTCATATCGTGTTTACCGAGTGGATTAGGTAGCACGCATCTTTTATATTCACCAATTTGGAACAGGTGATGTTGCTTCTATCGTGTTTACCGAGGGATTAGGTAGCACGCATCTTTTTTATGTTCACCAATTTGGAACATGTGAATTGGCTTCTCATTTCGTGTTTACGAGTGGGATAGGTAGCAACGCATCTCTTATTATCACAATGAGAACAGGTGAATTGTTTTATTTCGTGTTTACCGAGTGGAATAGGTAACACGTATCTTTTGAATATGTGGTACCTTTCCACTCGGTAAACACGAAATGAGAAGCATATCACCTGTTCAAATTGGGAATAATAAAGAGATGCGTGCTACCTAATCCACTCGGTAAACACGAAATGAGAAGCAATATCACATGTTCCAAATTGGTGAATAAAAAAGATGCGTGCTACCTAATCCACTCGGTAAACACGAAATGAGAAGCAACATCACATGTTCCAAATTGGTGAATATAAAGATGTGTGCTACCTAATCCACTCGGTAAACACGAAATGAGAAACAAATCACCTGTTCAAATTGGTGAATATAAAAGATTCATGCTCGAATCCACTCGGTAAACACGATATGAGAAACAATATCACCTATTCCAAAAGTTGGGTGAACATGAAAGAGATGTCGTGACCTATTCCACTCGGTAAAACGTAGTGAGAAGCAATATCACCTTTGTCTCTTGGGACAACATCGTTTTAGCGAGTCGCCATAAGCTGAGAATGTATCAGAAAGGAGTGCGTCAAGTGAATATCATCAACCTGGACACAAAAAAGGATGTATTACACGAATCTCATCAGTGTGAATACAAAAAGGGATATGTCATACGAATCTCATCAGCATGAACACATCAAGATATGCTATGCAAATCTTATCAATGCAAATACAAAAATGTATCATACAAATCTCATTAGTATGAACACAGAAAGGGGTGGGCCACACGAATCTTATCAGTGTGAACACCAAAAGGGGGGTGCATCTAAGATGAGACAAAATAAGTACATAAGAGTATGCACCTGAGATGAGTCAAGTCAATACACAGGATGAAATGTGAACTTAGGTCAATAGAGCCACTGAAATGTACTTAAGGGATAATTAGAAAACATACCTGGTTTTTCTGGACAACGATCAAGGAATAGACAGGTTAACTGTATCACACTTGCTTATTCACTTGAAATAGAATTAAAATGATCATGTGCATAAAATCAATGTAAATGCAACATCATATGCCAGTAAAAACTTTTTTGCTTGCTTGCATTACAAAGCTTCACTGGGGTATTCTATCAATAAGGAAACTTGTCTGATCGTTTTGATAATTTTGATCACATTGAATGAGAAACCTTTAGTCAGAAAGGACTTTCACTCACTCTCTTGAAAAAAGCTTTTTGAACCCGAGCCATTGATACGGGTATGAAAATCACTCAGAACTGTCATCATCATGCTTGACAAGGGTCCGGGTATTCTCGCAATCAGTATGACCAGACCAATCTGAGAGGTCTTTGTAGGGATTAATTCGGGCTCGGTCAAAGGTTTAGCAAAGGGGACTCATGTGAGTCATTTGGCTTTGAATAAAATGATATCTTCAGCTGCATCGGGTCTACAAGTCAGGAACCCTATAAAGATGAGATAGAAAAATCTTGCTCGCACTTCTTCAAGCAATATTTATAAGCATATAAAACCTACGTTAACTCAAGTGCCCTAATCTGAAGAGACTTCGGTAAGGGTTGTAACGTAGATTTGGGTAGGCTTGAAATGAATGGCCTGTTTATAACAAAAGGGTATATCATGAATCATGGAAATGGTGATCATCCATTCTTCATGTTTTTGCTTTACAACCTTCAAATGGTCTCTTTTCTTTGAGAATACTTTGCACATCGACTTGTTTTTGCCGAAGCCTCTCTTTTTTTTTTTCTAGAGACTTTTTTTTTTTTTTGAGAAATTTTGCTTTTTCTGCTGCCTTTTTTTTTTTGAGAGAGAGAGAATTTTTCTTGAAAGAGATTCTCTTGACTTTTCTTTTTTCTTTTTTTGGACTTTTCTCTGAGCTTCCAATTGCCCCAAGTCACTTCAACTTATTTATCTTCAATGGTTTGAGATGATTCTTTGATTTTCCATATGGATGATCACCAATTTGGGTTGAAATGAATCCACCGCTCAAGTTGGGTAAGCAATGGATATGGTGTGTAGGGATATAGGAAAGAAATGCTCTTCGTCATGTCTAAGGCACTTGAGCTAACACAAAATTCGCATGCAATAAATATACTTGAAGATTGATGCAAGTGAAAGCAAGAAAATTCTAACCATTTGAACTTTCTGGTAATTGCCCCAATGTGGGGTTATTTCTGACAGGGGTAAGAAACGAACCTTCGCTCAAAGGGGTTAAACAAAGGATAACCTGTAGTGTGTATGATAGAGGAAATGAATGCCTCTCATCATTTTGGTCGTCATACTTTTCGCGAGATAACCCTTTACCTTGTCAGCATCGAATTTTCACTCAATTTGCATTGCGAAATAATATACTGGACATGTATGGAAATGGCTTGCCTTTCATCATCCTGACATTCCTCATTCAATATGATCATTTTCATAGAATGGAACAGATTGCCTGATTAGAACTCTTCCCCATTGAAGATTAGCAATACAGACAAAACCATGTATGAAATTTTGCAATATGTGAGCACCTTTTAAGCATGCAAAATGTAGCAATGACTTGCGTAGCTTCATGAAAGACTCATGCATATTCTTAAGAAATGAACTATGCAAGCATGTTCAAATTTGCAAGAAAACTCCAGGAATGGGGACTGTAGATTGCCCCTGCATATGCAAATGGATTTAGCAAGTTTGAGAGCTTAATCCTTGGATTGGGAAAGACTCGTTCCTGACTTTTGCCCCTGCACAAGGAGAAATGTGTGTGAAATAAATCAGGTAAGGACTCGAGATGCTTTAGCTATCTGTTGGAGACAACTGTCATGTCGGTCATATGCCCCTGCAAGAAGAAAAACTGAGCATCATCTTGAAAATGGCATGAAACAAAAAAGACATACTCCCTTTCCAAGTTTGTGTGCCCCATCTGCTGTCAGAATAGACCGCATCGGGCGGCCAAAGCTTTGCAGAGATCTAGGGTTGCCTCCCAGGTATGATAAATAGCAAGAATTTGGTTTCAGGCTTTGGCAAACGTTCCATCCGACACTTGCCCCTGCAAGAAGGAAAATAAAGTGTCATTTTCAGAATTGGTGAAACTGAATGGGATACTGCCCTTTAGATTGAGTAGCCTTGGTTTCGCTTTCCATCAGCTGATATGGTATGGTCGAGGTTGAAGCATAAATCAATCTTCCATTGGCTGATAACCAGATGTATAAGCTGGTACGGGATCAGCCAGGTCTTCTAGCTTAACTGTGAGCTACGGGGTCCAAAACTCATGCAGAGATTGTGCAGAGTCATTCAAGGATTGATCGAGTTGATGCATAGCTGGAATAAGAATGTCCGCCGTTGCCCCTGAATTGATTCTGAAACATATAGTAAATGGATCAGTAGGACAACTAGAGTTAAACTGCATGCTAGCCATTTTCAAAGATTTTTCTTGAAAAGCCTTTTGTTTTTTGAAAACCTCGGGAGAAGAATTCTTGAGAAGCCCAACCCTCAGTGCTTACCATGGATGACATATTTTTCGATCGTTGGTTATCGTCATCGGGTCAGTTTGGTATGCCTCAACAAGATTCCAAAATAACAATAAAAACTTCTGTAATTTTATTGATAATGAACCAATTGAATTACATCTTATTGAAAAGAAAATGCAAATGTTTTCCTCAATGATGAGGAGCCTGACTCTAAAAATAAATACTAAAAATTGAAAATGCAGCCTAGACACCTAAAAAGCAGGAAAGATCCCACATAAGGGATTGCATAAAATGAAAGGGGTTACTGATTTGGGTCTACGCCCACTTCCTCAATGATGAGCTCCCTTGATTTCTGGTCCGGCTAATCATCCCATGTGTTCCAGGTAACACCTCGAGGAAAACGATGATGCAACGAAGGCACCTCGTTCTCGAACATGTGAGGGTACTCCAATCGCATGCTTGGGACTACTAGCATGTCCACGTTTCCATCGCAATACTTCCATGCACGAAACATGAGATTGCCAGCATCTATCATATCTTGGATCCGAAATCGTAATGTGACGCATTCCTCAAGAGAGTGGCCTTCTCGACCACAATGGAAATCGCAGAACTTGCCTAAGTCGAAATTGCGGGTGTTCTCGATCCAAGGAAAAGTTTGTTCTCGCTGAAACAATCCCTTCTTCAAGAGTATCGGCCATATGATGGACATTGCCGTGGGGAGTAAAGTAAATTCTCTTCCTATCAGCACCGGAGGTTCATCATGTGGAAGTTGGCCATGTTCACCAAAGTCTTCAGCTATGTTGCATTCTTGGGGAGGAGGAGTAAGGTAGCCAGTATCGATGAAATCTTGAATGCGGCATCTCAACTGATAACAATCCTCCAAAGAATGGCCCACTTCCCCGAAGTGGAAGTCACAAGTCTTGTGGGGGTCGTAATTGATCATATCTTTGGGATTAGGGAATCTACGTTCCCTTTGGAGCAACCCACGCTTTAGCAAAATGGCCCAAATCTCAGGCATTGGCAATGGAAGTGGAGTGAACTGCTTTCCCCTCTGGACAAGTAGTTGATCCTGAGTTGCTCGACCCCGATGAGGCATGAAACAACGATTGTCGTTGTGCACCGAGAGAGGTTGAATTGTCTTGGGTTGATACTCAAGAAAATAAACAACATGTGCCATGATATCAATCGTTTCATCCACTACAGCATTCCAAGTGTGCATTTTGTCTCGAAGTTCCTCAATCTTCTGTTTCATAATAACTACAATTTCAGCCTTGTTAGTCATCTTCCTTGATCAAGTAAGGTAAGAGTCTCGTTGGGGATCTGTGATAAGCTACCTACAAAGATAACAACACAAGTGAGTATGATGAATGAAAATGACGAGTCGGTCCATGACAACTCTCTAGACTCAAAAAAAAACGGAGCAAACATGAATGAAAGATTGATTCGTGCAAATTCTGATTTCGTCGGCTTTTATGAGAAAATTCATATCAATTCTCACATTATTCGAAACAGTACCAAAATTTACGAGATGATAGTTAAGACCATGATGAACAACTTTCATTTTTTGAGATTGGGGAAATTCCTCACAGATCAGTACAGTTTAATGCTTCTTTCCAAAAATTTTCCTCAGAAAACTGATTTGTCCGGTTTTTACTTTGAGGATAAATGGGTCATCAAAAATGCGAATTGATGCCCGAAAATTTCCAGTCCACTAATTAAAAGCCCATTCTACAACTTTCATGTTTTGATTTCCCTCAAAAGAGCACGTTTTCTAGTGATAAATGGAGAAACAAAAGTGAAGTCGGGAAAATTCTCGAACCCAGACAGTTTTTCTTTCACCTTAAATTCGGTAATAAATGGAAAATGCATTGAATTGATCCGAAAATTTTTGAGGTGATGAATTAGGGTCTTGTGAATTTTTTTCATGAAGGCTTTATGGGTTAATTTGAAGCAGAAAATTCAGTACAAATTGGAAGGCCATAAGGTCGGTCTAAACAGCAACAATTATTACCAGAAAAATTCCAACAATCCGACATAAAAATGTAAATGCAAACTAACATTCCCACCTAGAACAATGAAAAGTTAGAATGAAGACTCGCTAAACAAGACATGACATCAAACTATCTTTCTTTTCTTAGTGGCTACATGATCCATAGACGAATGGGCCTTCAACGCGCGTCGTAGTTGTGCATTCTCCTTAGCCAAAGCATCCACTCGTCTCTGGGCCTTCAATGCCTTTGCTTCACTGACTTTGATCTGGGCCTGGCGGGTATGCTGCTCTGTCACGATCGGGATCTTTGGGAGTATCTCTGCAGGAATGACGTGGTGCTGAATATAGCGATCTGTTGCGAAGTGCCTCTTCATCCTCCCAGTGGGCTCGTCTACAGGCCAGCTCAGTTTATGGTTGAAACACTTCTGCCATGCCTCAGAATGACGCCTAAGCTCAGCTCTGTAGTTCTCTCCTTTCTCAAACCAGACCCGAAATTCATTGGGCCCAAGCGGAGGTGGAATGTCCTGTAGAACCCGAAACTGACGTGCTACTCGCAGAGGCTGATAACTGGTCGCTCCATAGATGCCCATCAAAGGTACGGGCTTCTGATCTCCATGGTAAAGTCGAGCCTCAGTGACTCGGAACCATACGGCTTGCCAAAGGAAAATCTCAGGGTTTGGATCCTTGAACAAATTAACCCATTGTGTATAGTGCAAACTTTTAGTTTGATCTTGTATTTCTTTAAACCTCAAAATGGGATTATCAGTCATGCCCATTTCAAATACAGTCAAATTTTCCCCGAATTGAGAAAGGTGTGAGAAAAACCAGATTTGTAAAAGTTCAATCGGGCCTCGAAAAGTCTTGTCTTGTTTTTCTTTGAAACGTGTTAATGAAATGAAAGTTTCAGCTAGAATAGTGTTTATAAAACAAACTCCACCACATATTTGTTTAACTGTCCAAGCTACCACAGGATCGATAGCATTCTGACGGAATGGAAAAATAATAAGTCCAAAAAAGGCTAGAATAAAGATCCTAGATCGGGCATGGTCGGAGTTTTTTTCAAAGCATTCAGTGAGGAAAGATAATGGGCATGCTTGACAATTACCTTTTAGGACTTTTTCAACTTCTTTTTTACTTAGTTTTAAAAATTCAGCAAGCACTACCACAGGATCAACTTGAATGGGCGGTTCAATTATATCGATCTCAACTGACTTTCCAATGGCAAAACCGTATTCTTCCAAAGTAGGTGTGAGCTCGAACTTACCTAACACAAAGGTGGTCGTCTCAGGGCACCAGAAATGAGCAAGTGCATGCATGATTCCACTCTGAACATCAATATCAAGGATCGGCAACATGAATCCAATGTGCTTGAGCGCATACTGCTGGCCATCCGGCTTCAACTGTCCCCATAGCTTCTTGAGCTCTAACTTTGGAGTTTGCACAAAACTGATATCGTTGCGACCCATTCGTATATAGATCACGTGCCAAATGACTCAACCTAGATCATGGACCGACCCAAAATAGAGTGAGGAAAACTGAGATAAAGTTCAAGAAATTACCACCCTTAGGAAGAGAATGTCAATCACAAAGACATGCACATGAATTGTGGATTCAATTTTAGTTCCTCTAGCAAAGTGAAATGACGGACGGAACGACATGTCGCAGCCTCGCGCACGTTCATCATAACTAGTTGCTGCCTCGCACACATAGTCATGACTAGTCGGGTCCAATCACTTCGGCTTGGTTCGGTCAACAAGGATAATGCCCATGCATCGTAGCCTCACGTGCATGAGAACGACCCTTGAGCCATTTTTAGGAGAAGTTCGGGATCCAAGTGGGATAACCTTTAGCGAAGCCTTACCACCAAGGTTAAAGAACCACTTAAATACCATCCTAAAACTATTGGTGTAACCCAGGTTCGGTCACAAGTCAAATGTGGTGTAGTGCAATTATACTAAAGGCATGCACAACATTTCAAATCAATCAGCGCTCCAATAATTCAAAGAATTAAAATCAAATTCCCTTTTCACCAAACCTGCAAAACAAAGGATTAGCCACAGACTCCTCCCCTTATAACTCCCATTCTGCAAGACCATTTAACACCTAAGGATTAGAATTCAATCAAGATTGCCAAACCAAGTGAACTTTTTTTCATGAAATTTTTCCGGCCTAAGTCCTCCTTAAATTTTTTAGAAAAATTCAAGTTGATCCCCAGCGGAGTCGCCAAGCTGTCGCGACCTAAAAATCGAGATTTTCCAATTTTAGGTTAATGGATTACCAAGTTAATTAAGTGAATTAACTAACCTAGTTCGAGCTCTCCCAAGCTCTACCAAATCGCAACTTAGGTTCAATATTTAAATGCAAAAGATTTTCAATAGGAGTCGCCACTAATCATTTATGGTAGGTTGATTAGAAACCTAAATAAAATAGTGGGAGAACTATTTTATTCCTGCGAACCAGAGATAATGAGTCCGGGGACTTGATTACGCTAGACTACTCTAACGCCCTTTCGGTACCTTTTCTTTTCATGAAAAAAAGTTTTATTAGGCAGGTTTGATTAAATCTTAACCTAAGTTACTAACAAAGGTTATCAGACAGGAGCTCAAACAATTAGCAAGGAGCATGCGCCAAACAATCTTCTCTCTTTTTGGTTTTCATTTAAAAAAAAAAAACCATATGCAATGCATGAAATTATCCTAAGATGCCATGACTTGAATTGAATGCAAGACTACCTTAAGCATGCATATGAGGTTAAATTAAACCACATGACTACCCTAATGACATGCAATTAAATTAAACTAAGGTACAATGTTATGCTATGGTTTAATTAAATCAACTACATTGTATCCGAATTAATTAAAAGACTTAAACATGGAATTCTATATGTGATGCAAATCTAACATGCAATTTCAAAAATGACATGGTAAAGATGACATGTATTGCATGATAACAATTTTTTATGATTTTCGGATTTAAGGAAGACCAAAAATAAAACACCTCAAGAAAGTGGTTATTTTGAACTAGATTACGCATGAAATCTATCCTAATCCTATCCTATCTAGAGTAGACTATTTTAAACATGCAAACTTACCTAAACATGCAAATTCTATTTTAAAATGCAATGTTTACCTAAATGGAAAATTATCTAGAAAACCCTACTCTAAGAACTAAATATGCTGCCTACCTAGAGTGATATGCAAATCTATTTTGAAAGGAAAATTATCTGCACGTAGAATATTTTAGGATTTTGAAGCATGCAGATAAAGATATGCAAGATAACGATCCAATCCAAATCAATTCACATATGGAAAACCAAAATAACCAACTTGAGGATTTCGCAATTTCTTTCGAATTAAGTTTCGATCTAAAGCCTGATAGATCGACCCTCAAAATTCGAAATGCCCGCTATGGAAATAATTCTATCTAAAGCCTGATAGATAGACTTATTTCCATGTATGCGGTTGCGGATTAGGAAATCTTCCCAATCGATTACATTTTGAAATCTTTTATATATCTTGAGTATATTCAGATTTTTTCTGAAAAATATTCTGAATTTTGAACTCGGGAAACTCCAAATATTTCGAACTACATGCTCAATCTCTTAAAGATAATGAAAACTGAACCGCAAAACATATCAAATATCCGAAAGAATATCCTCAAGATATGATTTGAATTTGACACATGCACCAATATCCTCAAGATAAGGCTAAAATTTCAGATTTGCATGAAAATTAAATTCCTCCCAATGATATCCTACGTTTCACCAAGTGCATCCAAAATCGAAATTCCCACTTATCTTCATACATCCTCAAGATGCTTCAAATCTTTGAAAATTGGATTAATCATTCACACAAAATTCTGGATAACTCACGTTTTGGCAACAAGATTTCTGTGGATATGCTCAAAGTGATGCGAAAGTATGCGGTATTTTTTATATATGCTTCCAATCCGAAAATTTCAAATTAGGCGATCATAGTCTCACAAAATTCACTGAATATTCGAATCAAACAAATATTTCCTGAATATTGTCGGAATAGGAAATTACCTAATTTGATCTTGAGGCAAACTTGAGCACCAAGTGATTTTGTGTAGACCGATCGGCTAGGATTTGTGCGTCTAAGGGAACCTTGGCAAGATGAAATTGCAGCAGCTAACTCGAGCTTCAATCCACGGTGATTTGCAAGAAAAATCACTCTAAAACGTCGAACTTGGGACTGAGCAGACGTTGGGAAGATGATGCAACGTCAAGGTGGTGGTGCGGCGGTGGAGAGATGGTGCGCGCACGGGAAAAAATTTCAATCTTTGGGGAGGAAAAACTCTCGAACTCCAAGTGATGCTCTGAAAATTTTTGATAATAATCGCCGACCCCCTGAACCCTAAGCTTAGGCTAGTATTTATAGAGTTAGATCAATCCTAGCCCTAGTAGGATTTATTAAGGACCGTAGGATTAAGCCTAGCTAAGATTAAATTAGAGCCATTAGATTAGAAATTCTGAATTTAGGAGTTTTAATTGCTTTAAACTCTTAATTTTCAGAATATTAAAGAGTTTCAATGGGTTAGAACTCTTTGATTTAAGGTCGATCTGCCGGTCCAAATCGATCCAAATGTAATGCATGAATAAAATAAATATGCAAATCATGAGGAAATATTTTTTTGTGAGAATAAATTCTCATTTTTTTTTTACAATATAAATAAAAATTGAAATTAAAATTTAGGTGTCAACAGGCATGGGATGAGCTCAACCCATTCGAGAAGGAATCTGCTGCTGCACTTAACGGTCCTGGGAAGTAGAGATTTGTTTCTTTGACAGGTCTCTGGATAGTGTTGATCCTGTACCTTTAGGCATTTACATGCGGTCATTGAAGCTTCAGCCAAAAAGCTTAGAAGCTTCGTCGGAGTTCTTGGTGTGAAACTTGCCAAACCTGCTAGCTAGAAAACACTCTTTCCTGAGATGAATCCACACTAGATCACCCTTTTAAAGACAACTCTTCTCCTATGCATATTCGCCCCTGCTTATTGTTCAAGTTCTGCTTGTTGATCTGGCTATGAACTTGTGAATGTAACTCTTTGATCTGCTTGGCATGCTCATCCGTGTCTGGATTGAATTGCTTGAGAACTGGTAACGACATGAGATCTAGAGGAGTAATTGGATTACGCCCATAGATTATTTTGAAAGGACTCTTACCTGTTGTTCAATTTTGTGATTTGTTGTAGGCAAATTCTGCTTGAGGTAACACCAAGTCCCATTGCCGCGGGCTATCTCCAACCAAACTTTGTAGTAAATTCCCCAAGCTTTGGTTGACAACTTCGATTTGCCCATTAGTCTGGGGATGATGAGAGGAACTAAACCGCAATTCGGTTCCCAAGCGCCTCCAAAGAGTACGCCAAAAGTGACTCACAAACTTTACATCCCGATTTGAGTTCATAGACTTGGGAAGTCCATGTAACTTAACAATCTCCTGTAAAAAGAAAAAAATGAGCGACCTGTGAAGCATTAAAGGTCTTGTTACAAGGAATAAGGCGCACCATCTTCGAAAATCTATCGACAGCCATCATTATGGAATCTTTATTCCGCTATGTTCTTAGTAATCCCAATAGGAAATCGAGACTCACATCCTCCCATGGTGCAACAGGAACAGGTAGAGGCATATAAAAACTAGCATTGGTACTTTTGATTTTTGCCACATGATAAACCATGCACCTCTCTACAAATCGAGTCACATCACGCTCCATTCGAGGTCAATAAAAGTGCTCACATAGTAAGGCCATTGTCTTATCCACCCCAAAGTACCCAGCTAGACCTCCTGCATGACTCTCTATAATAATATATTCCCTTAAAGAACATTGAAGTATACATAGTCTGTTGCCCTTAAAAAGAAAGCGTTCCACAATCAGAAACTACTGAAAAGATCCCGTTTTGCACTTCCCCTAATATCTCCAAAATAGGGATCATCAACATACAAATCTTCTAAAGAATTAAAGCCCAAAACTCTTACTTGCATTGTAGAAAGTAAAGAATGTCTTCTGCTCAATGCATCTGCTACTTTATTCAGTACTCCTGCCTTATGTTTAATGGAAAAACTAAAAGCCTGAAGAAACTCCACCCACTTCGCATGTCTAGCATTCAGCTTATGATGTCCATTAATGTACTTTAAGGCCTCATGATCTGAATACAGAATAAATTCCGTAGAAATAAGGTAGTGCCTCCAATGCTCTAAGCTCCTCATTATGACGTAGAATTCCTTGTCATAAGTTAAATATCTTCTCGTTGCTTCATTCAACTTCTCACTAAAGAATGCCACGAGTTTATTCTTCTAGCTTAGGACACCTCCAATACTGACGCCAGAGGTATCACAATGCACCTAAAAAATCTCACTAAAGTCCGAAAGCACTAAAATCGGGGCTTCACTTACCTTCCTCTTCAACAACTGAAACGCAGCATCTGCTTCTTTAAACCACATAAATTTGCCTCCCTTTAGATAATCCGTAAGAAGTGCAATAATGGTGCTAAAATCCTGAACAAACCTCCGATAAAAGGAAGCTAGCCCATGAAAGCTGTGTACTTCATGAATATTTTTCGGAGTCTCCCAACTCGTAATGGCCTCTAATGGCCTCGATCTTAACTAGATCCATCTGAATGCCCTCCTTCGACACAATGTAACCCAAAAAAGTCACATGATCAGTTAAAAAGCTACACTTCTTGGTGTTGGCATACAATTTTTGCTCCCTCAAGATCTCAAATACTCTTCTCAACTATTGAAAATGCTGCTCAATCGAAGCACTATAAACCAGAACATCATCAAAATAAATGAAAATGAATTGACCAATAAAAGGATGAAAAACCTAATTCATCAGTCTCATAAAAGTGCTCGGCGCGTTAGATAAGGACATCACCATCCACTCATACAGACCATCTCTCGTTTTAAATGTTATCTTCCACTCATCTCCAGGTCGCATTCTAATCTGATTATAACCATTCCTCAAGTCTATCTTCGAAAAGATAGTCACCTCATGTAATTGATCAATCAAGCCATCAAATCATGGGATGTGAAAACGATACTTGATTGTAATTTTATTGACAGCCCTGCTATCTATGCACATTCTCCACGACCCATCTTTCTTAGGAACTAACAAAGACGACACTGCATCGGAACTCATGCTCTCTCGGACTATGCCTTTCTCTAAAAGCTCTTGCACTTGTCTCTGCAGCTCCTCATGTTCCTTAGGACTTATTCTATAAGCTGCCTTATGGGGAATAATAGCTCCTGGAATGAAATCAATATAATATTGAATGTCTATCATGGGCGGTAACCTAGGTGACATCTCTTCTGGTACAACATCAGCAAACTCCTCAAGCAAAGGTAGAACTTGTGTAGGAATTTTGGGATAATCAGAATTCATTTCCATCACCATGACGGCAAAAAGCTCAAGTGCGTTCACTGCCTCCTAGAACTCTAACCTGGATAGCAGATTATTCTTCACCTCCTTTCTCAAATCTAAAGGACCTGGGGTAACGGTCTGGCCATCTTTCTTGAAAGTGTAGGTATTCCTAAAACTGTCATGCTACGTCTTTCTATCGAACTGCCATGACCTCCCTAAAAGAACATGACAAGCGTCCATTGGAATCACATCACACCACACCTCATCAATATATTTTTCCCCAATTGAAAACTGCACAAGACACCTCTTGCTCACCTTTACCTTATTCCCTTTTCTAAGCCACGACAGCTTATATGGTTGAGGATGATTTTCTGTTTTCAGCCCCAACTTTTCTACCATGGTAGTGGACGCTACATTCTCGCAGCTTCCTCCATCTATTATCACGCTGCAAACCTTTCCTCCACTAGTGCATTTAGTACGAAATATATTATGCCTAAGGCACGATTCATCTTCCACTACAGCAACATTTAAAACTCTTCTAACGACTAGGGACTCACTTGAATCAGCATAGATAATCTCATTCGCATCCCCTTGCCTCCCCGTCGAATTTATCATAGACTAGATCTTCATCAAGGGTTGAATTATCAACAAGCTTCACAATCTGTCGGTTCGGACAACTAACAGCAAAATGCCCAATTCCTTGACATTTGTAACAACGCTTGGGTGCAGCTCCTCCTATGCTAGTTCCAACACTACTCTGTCCCTCCTTGAATGTAGCTTTAGAACTCATAGTGTTAACTGCTGCTGGAGTCAAATTGGTGGAAGAACTCCCTGCTTTTCCTTAGAATTCTTTGCCTGACCACCGACTCTGAAATCTAGAACTGCTACTCTTTCTTTTACATTGCGCTTCTACCTTCAAGGCCAACCTGCACACATCTTCATAGGTCTAATATTGTTATAATTGGACGACATCAGAAATTTCAGTCCGCAGCCTTGCCAAATATCGAGCAACTATTTGCTCGTCTTCCTCGGACACATCACAACGCATCCGTAAGCGATCAAACTCCTCAGTATACTGCTCGACTGTTAATTCTTGCTGTTTAGCATTGTGATATTCAATAAACGCTTCTTACCATAATGAGTGGGCAGAATTTTCCTTTGTAACAATTTCTTCATCTTTTCTCAGCAATTCACCTTCGATTTTCATTCTCTAGCACATTGTTTCTTCACATGCTCCCACCATATCGAAGCATATTTCTGTAACCTTATGGCTACCAATTTAACAACAAGCATATAACAGGCAAACATACCACACAAGTACTGAATCACAAGGGTAGTTCCCCCAATACCTATGGCCGAACCATCCTCTATAGGGTCCTACCTCAATTTTCCACAAATCGACCCTAAACAGGATGATCAACTCCTACGATCCGCTTTCCCATGACCCTAAGATATCAACTCAAGCAATGGATCACACATGCATCCTCGTGTTCCAAGATTCACATCTAAATCGGCAATTTTCGAAACCCATGTCAATTTTTCACAATTCAATGACAATCCAGATGATCCACTTAAATATTCAGCTCACTCATGACTTAGAGACACCAACACAAGCAATGGATGGTCTATGCGTTACCATTTTCCCCACCATGCAATCTGACTACTCATCGTTATACCCATTTTTAATTTTCAATGATTTGCGCTAGAATAAGTGACAAATGGACAGATGAGTAGTAAGGGTAGATGAACGCTAGCCTTAAGAATGCGTACGAAGAAACGTAAATCAATTCACCTTTCGGATGAGCTTAAACCGCCCTTTCTTCCTTGGCGGTGTCGCGCAAGAAGGACCGACGGGAAGAGAGGGATGGGCAACAACGAGGGTAAGCTGAAGTAGAGGGAGCTAGAGGGGGAGTCACAGTTGTTGAGCTGTAGTGTCCCCGATGCAAGAACGAGAGGGAGAGGGCATGAGTGAAGAGAGTACTAAGAGAGCAAGAGAGAAAGAGGGGTTCTTGAGTCTCTTGAAAAAAAAAAGAGGAGAGGAGGGGTATTTATAGAGGGCTAGGTCGGTGGGGCCTCTTGGGGCAAGTTTCGCATTTCAATCGCAAACCAATTTCGTGTCGAATCGATATTGAAATAACGTCCAAAGAATTTTTCACTAGTAGTCCAATAGAATATATCGTGGCCAACACCAACATCAAATTAATAAAACACTGCTCAAAATTAAATCCCTTGAATCACTATTGCCATAAATCCAAGCCCGATAATTACCTATCCATTTATTAATCCAATTCGGCAAAATTTAGGCTGTCATAGGAGCAGAAGTATAAAAATCAACTTCTACTCAGAAGTTGATTTTTGAAGTAGAAGTGTGGCCATGCTCGCCTAAATTGCAACGTTAATTCCTTTCTCGGAGCCTTCATTGGATTGCAAATAGGATTTGAGAATAAGAAAGAAAGATTTGCCTTCAAATAACCTCTTCGAGCTTAGTTATAGCAGCCACTAACATCGCGGAAAACATTGTTACAATACTTTAAGAGAATGTTTTATCAAAAACGTGGGGAAGCATTAGGAAAACAACAAATATTTTTTGGTTTTAACCCTACAACATAGAAGGAATAGGAAAGTACCCTATCGAACTATTTTAAATTTAAAACGTATCATTAGGCTTGGCCTACGAATCTATTTGAACTATTAACGAATTCCCAGAATTTTAGGCGGGATGGGGATTGTAATTCTTTCTACTTCTTGAGGTATAATGATAGACCGAGAGGCTAATTCATGTAGATGTATATTTGCCAGGCTGTCCGCCTAAACCAAAGGTAGTTGTAGATGCTATAACAAAACTTTGTAAGAAAATAGCTAGAGAAATCTATGAAGATCGAATTAGGTCTCAAGAAGAAAATCGGTGTTTTACTACCAATTGCAAGTCTTATGTTAGACGCAGTACTCATACCAGAAATTATAATCAAGAATTACTCTATCAATCACCCTCTATTTTAGAGATACGTCTTGAAACATTTTTCAAATACAAAAGTTCATTATCTTCCCACGAATTAGTGAATTAGGCAGCATTCCTTTGTAGAGAATAACAAACAACAATTAATCTTCATAAATTGCATTTCATCATAAATGTAAGCTTCTTATACAAATAAAAATTATAATTTGAACAATTTTATCGGTCATTGGGTTATTTTCATATGTCGCAAAAATGGTACACTATGGACATGTTTTGGTAACTAGCCTATTTCTCTGTTTTTCTGTTCTATTGTTTCCCAAAATGGATAAAGAATAGAAATCTATTTGTGTACATTAATTAATTTTTCTATTCCTCTAAATAGATCAGTGACTAGGGAATGAGTCTGGAACAGAAATAAAAAGTAAAAAAGATCTAAATTTTTGTTCTCGAGAACAAAAAGAGCAATTATGTTATTTTAGAGACACAAGCTTAATGTAACCTGACATGCATATAATTAAGTCATCGGGTCGAGTTTAGATTTTTTTTTTTGTAGTAGACCATTTATACTTTTAGCTTCCTTAGTATACTCGTCATAAAAAGAATGTCAAGATAAAATTAGAATGATCAATTTGACGTCTTTTAATTTTTGTGTTAAGATTTTTCTTTCAACATCCTCGGATACATTTTACAAAGACGCATTGAAAAATTTTGTGTGCAATATAAAAAAAATTGACAACCATAGAAGACATTCAAATTCGTACACAAGTTGTTTGTCGGAGGTGGGTGTGGTGGGAGTCGACGAGGAGTGAGAGTTGACGAGGAGCGTAGAGCAATGTACTATTGATTTTTGGATTTAATCTTTAAATATAATCTTTTAATTTTTTTTGTTCAAATATGTTTTGATTAATTATAGTGCTTTTTAAAATTCAGAGGAATGTAGGTGAGAATAGAAGAAGAAGAAGTGGAAAAAAAAAAAACTCAAAACCTAACCTGACTCGACTCGACCTGAATCGTCAAACTATTTGAAATCATTTACTCACTACCTGGCTTGGCCCGACTTGAACCCAAAAAACTCAAAAAATTCTAGTTGAGCCAGGTAGGGGGTTTGACCTAAAAACAAGTACCGGAAGTGGTTATGCCTGTTTCAAATAAGGGTTTGACCATGCCAAGATCGCTGGCCCCCGCTGAGGTGCTGGTGAACACGACCACGTCCACAAGCGAGAGACAGCCCCTCCTCGTCTATGTTTATTTTTTTTAGTTTATCTTTTAATTTTTAGAAAACATAAAGAGAAATAACTAAAGAAAAAAATTAATTTTTTAAAAGGAAAAATGATGAAAATGCTCCTAAAAAATTGGTAAGAGGCCCTTTTTTGATATTGATATATTCACTTTAGGCCCTTATTTGAAACAATGAGGGTCCTTCGAGTTCTTATTTGAAACAAGATCCACTTTGGGTCTTTATTTAAGAAATGAATTCAATTTTTGTATGCAATATAAAAGAGTTGACATCAACGAAAGAATTTAAATTCGTATGTGAATGCTTTGTTGTTTATTGGAGGTGGGTATGGTGGGAGTCAACGAGGAGTGCAGAGTCCTGTATTATCAATTTTTGGATTTAATTTTTAAAAATAATATTTTATTTTTTTTAGTTGAATATGTTTTGATTAATTATAGTGCTTTTTTAAAATTCTTAGGAATGTAGGTGAGAATGGAAGAAGAAGAAGAAGTGGAAAAAAAATGCCCGAACCATCAAACTACCCAAAATCATTTACTCACTACTTGGACGACCTCGACCTGAACCTAAAAAATTTGAAAATTTCTAGTTAGGCCAAGTAGGGCAAACTATGGTATTTTGGAGAAATTTCAATTAAGGCCTGAAGTATCATCATTTTCTCAAATAAAGGCCCAAAGTGATCTTGTTTCAAATAAAAGCATGAAGTGGTTATGCTTGTTTCAAATAAAGATTTGATCTCGGGTGATCGGCATGACTAAATGACCCGATGAAGGACATTTTCATCAAAGTACAATTGTAATTCAATTTTTACTTAAATTAAAGTAAAAAATTAAAAAATAAAATTAAAAAATAAAATTAAAATTAAAATTAAAATTAAAATTAAAATTAAAATTAAAATTAAAAATAAAAATAGAGGAAACACAAGTGAGAGGGGTTGCCCATCGCCCCACCAATAGTGGGGTGGCAGCTGTTGCTAATAGGGTTGCCAACACCTCGATGGGGGCCAGCAACCTTGCTAAGCAGTGGCGAGGGCCTACTGGAGTTGGGAGAGGACTACGACCCTCTCCCAACTCTGGGCAAGGGTCACTAGCCTTCGCTCAAATCTAGGGAGGGCTGTAGCCTTCAAGCCCCTTATTTGAAAAATGAGAGTACTTCATGCTCTTATTTGAAATAATGTTCATTTCAAGCCTTTATTTGAGAAATGAATGCACTTCGGATCATTATTTGAAAATTTTCCCGATATTTTTTGATATCTCTACTAACTATTAAGTTCGATTTTTGGAATCCATTTTAGAATATCTTGATCAGTTAAGTCATTACAAAAGTTTAGTTTTATCCAAGCATGAATTGTTAAGTTACCATTGACATTTTTATAATTAAATAAAAAAAAATTAGGAATAGAGATTTTTAGGTCATGCCAAATACATTTATGTTCTTTTTCTATTTCGGAAATAGAATTTTGTATAGTTACTTACCATTGACGTTTTTATAATTAAATGGAAAAATTAGGAATAAAGATTTTTAGGGTCATACCAAATGCATTTCTTTTTTTTTATTTCGGGAATATAATTTTGTATAGTTACCAAACACATTTTTTGCTCAAAAACTTGTCTAGGGAATATAAATAAAAAAAAATGATTTCTGAATAGAAATTATTTTCGAAAAAAGAAATATTACCAAAAAAACACCCTTTATTGAGGTGATCTAGGCACAAAATTAGAAGAACCAAAAGTACGTTATCCCCCTTTCCTTTCTCTTTTCGGCATTTTCTCCTCTTCTTCTTCCCCTAACAACAATCCGCACCACCTTTGCCAATTTGTAAACTAATTTCAAGAAAGAAAAATTGATGTATATTCACATTTTTGTGAAGAGTCATTTCATTTTTATGAAGGAGTCATGTAATAAATGCATTGGCAAAGCTCGTTATATATAATTAGAAAGGAATACAAGAAAAAAGTTAGGCTGGGGAAGAAAAAAAAAAGGGGTATTGGAGATGATGAACTTGGGCATTTATATAAAAATTAGTACTAGTGTAGATGAATTGCTGGTGATCCGTTTGTAAATTAACTCCATTCCCCATTTTTGCAAAACTATGGACCGATAATTAATTTTAGGACTAGTCCAAAGATGAGGTATGTCTACACTTCTCATCATATAAGAATTGATATCGCAATTCTATTTTGCATAATGAGAAAGTCGATAACACTTGTCATTTGATAATTGAAATTGCTAAATTTTGTGACACGGGCATATCGACACTCCTTGCATAAAGATGGCTACTAAAGACGAAGAATAATGTGCAAATGGGGTCTGTAGGTTTTTGCTATGCACTGTAAAATCCAAACCGACATGAGCGAGAATTCGTCGAATTAGACTTTCCAGTGAAATCATCGCGAATTAAGCCAGATGAAACAATCGATTTTGTTCACCAGTCAGGAGATACCAGAACGATCAGGAAACAAGCCGTACAGAAACATGAATGCACTCAAATCGCTGTTCAATTGAAATGCATCAGACAAATTGTACTGAATACTACAAATCTAACTCTTTTTATTATATTGGTATAAATTTCAAATTGGTGACAAGTATATTGACCAAAATAAAAAAAGGCGAACAGAAATAAAAAAAAAACTGGGGAAGGAGTAAATGGAATTTGACCCGCAAACAAAAAGCAAGAGAAAGGTACATATTCTCTCAAGCAGAAAGACTCACGCCAACAAATATCAAACACCACTAAATTTTTTTTTTTAAAAAGGGAGGAAAAAAGAAAAGAAAAAAAGAAAAAGCAAAGGCGCTTTTGTCCGAATCTGCGGTATATATAATAGCTTCAAAAGCCCCTTCCGCCGTCGATCCCCGCGCCCGCGACAACGTCACTCGCTCTACGGACGCTACACGTGTCCCCCCGAATCACCACCCTCGTCAGCAAGCAAAACATTTTTACAAAAGTTGACGTCAACCGCCCCCGGCGGGAGGGACCAAAAGCGGGGGATAAAGGAGGTTACGATAAAGCCACTCGCCACGTGTCGGGCGTATTCCAGCGAGTAACTGAGATCGCGCCGTACTCGAGCGCGTTGTTGGCGATCTTGTCCGTAAGTAATTTGTTTCTTTTGCGGTCTTTGTTTTTTTCCTTAATTTTGTCCAAAAACGCTGGCGATGGTAAAAAAAAAAATAGGAAAAGGAAAATAAGGGGCGAAGCGATGGACTGTCTGGTTCTGTGAAGACTCATTGGATGGATGGTTGGTTTTTATTCTCTCTCTCTCTCTTCCTCGTTTTTGTGGAGACGAAGACACGAAGCGCTTTCTCTCTCTTCCCCTCTCCCTCTCTCTCTCTCTAAAGCCAAACGCCATTCCTCAGTCTCTCCCTCGCCCCGCTGCGACCGAGGGGGAAGCGTTCGGGGGTTGCGGGGACGGGCGGCATCGGCGGCTGATTCTGGCGTCGGCATCGTCCGCCGGTGGCGGAATGCGAGCTCCGGCGAGGCCGCTTATCCTCCTTCGGCGGCGATAGGTTGGCTGCGGCGGCGGTGATGGAGTGATGGCGTTCGACGCTGGAATTCCGATGCCCCGGGGGTCCGTTGCCGACGGTCCCTCTCTCTCTCCGTCAGGTCTCTCGCCCTCTCTCTGTGCTCGAGGGTCGTCGATCGTCGTTTGGAATGATGCGATGGAACCTTTGTCAGTTATGGAGGTTCCGTGTTGTGGATTTGCTGTTTTGTCTCTCTCTCTCTCTCTCCTCTGTTGCTAATCAATGTGCTGCTTTTGTTTTCTCGCTCTCTCTCTCTCTCTCACGCGCGCGCGCGCGCGATATGACATGCTTGTTCTGCCGTTGCGTTTTCTCGTTGCTTTTGCTCGCTCAAGTGTTTCGCGTGATCCGTTTGCGTTTGGCGTTTGTCCTTTCTCGGACATTACGCTGGTTCCTGTCGTGCAACGTGTCAATGATGCCCTCTGGTATTTCATGTATGCTTTGATTCTGTGAACGTCCATTCCATCTCAGGTTTGCGATCTTGTCTGAGCGACTCTGTTTGCATTGTCAGCGAGCATAAGCAGTAACGGCATACGTTAAAATCTGTATTTCTGTCTTGTTGCTAGGTTGTTTCTTTCTTTCGGGTAGTGCGTATGAGATGTCGCGTTGATCGAGGAAATTCACAGTTAGTACAACGGCAGTTTCTGCAAAGTGAAGCTATCTTTCTTTATTCGAGCATTGCGATATGTATTTTAAATCAGTGGCATTTTTCTAGTTCGGGCCCTATATTTACAAGAGATGCGGGGTTTTATATTTTGTTTCTCTTTGCTTCCATTAAATTTGTTGATTAATGGTGGCGCAACATTGTCCTGGTTGGTCATGTCTTATGAGAAAAGTTCCATACTTTGTTCTTCTTCTTGCTCAGTTAATGTTCGCCTTATGATCAGTAGATTCAACAGGCTGTTATAGTTGTTGGTCTGATACCTTTTGTTCACTGTAGCTCATTCTTAGTTTTAGTTGCTTTCATTTGGAATGAATTAGCAATTAGTTTTGCACTTAGATGCTTTGGTAAAGATTTCATCTTGGCATTGAAGTAAGGTGATATTTCATCTTTATCTATGTACTGGGACGAACATCTTTTAGCTTCTCACTTCCTTCCAGAACTGATCATCTTGGCGGCATTCCTGGGGTGTGCAGATTGAGATGATGAGGCAAGATCCTGGGATCACATCTCTGGCTCTTTGGATCTAGACAGTTTGTGCCATAGGCAAAAAGAAAAATAGAGAGATCCTTGCAAAGCTACCTTCTATTTTGGAAAGTGTTAATTTAGTGAGAAGGCTTTTTGATTTCAACAAAATAATACGCTCCTCATAAATTATTCCTGCAATTATTCATTCAAAATCTGACGGTTCTTTATTGCATCTTCTATGATGGACTATTTCTTGGTGAAATAAGTATTGTTAATTTTGACGCTTATGTCATCTTTTGAACATTGATATGATGTGGTAATAGTCTTTCTGAAATTAATCTCTTGTTATTTCAGATGCGATGTGGCAAATGACTCTACGATCCAATGAAACCATGGAATACCCTGAGCGTCCAGGGGAGCCAGACTGTTCTTATTACATTAGAACAGGCCTTTGTAGATTTGGTGCTACATGTCGATTCAATCATCCATCTGACAGGAAGCTGGTATAAACAGGAGCATTTTGAAATGTATTTTTGGCACATTAGTAGTGACAATTCTTTTCCCAATAAGATTCTATTCAGGCAAAAGAGAAAAAGCAAAACTGAAAAAACTCAGAAGCAGGGAGCAATTCTTCTACAAGCTCAGAAACACAAGTTCAGGCACTAGAAACTTGAGTCCTCGTTACAAAAGATCCTATATTTTTCTAAAGAGACGTTCTCTGCGCATTTGCACATGATCGAAGTCTGTAACTAACAATTCTTCTAACCTGAGAAAGAATACAATCAGAACTAACTGAAGAAGGACTACAAGGGCAGCTAACTATGCTCAAAACTAAGATCAAACTGGTTTGTGTATATATATTGTAATATCTCAGCCAGAATGCTGGGGAATTAATGCAACACAGTGAGTATTACGTGAAGCAAATTTGCCTAGTTATGCTTTTGCAGAACAGTACTCTTTCTCAGAATTATGTTAGTATTAAATGATTCTCACCACAACACATTGGGAGTTGCAGTAAGTACTGAATGAGTTTGTGAACTTTATTATTAAGGAGCTTTTGCGAGTGGAGTCTATGTAAGTTTGCCTTTGCACTTGCATGTAAGTATATATAAGGACCAAGATGACAGTCTCTCTAACTTAAGCAGATATTGTCATTCAGATCATGTGCTATGAACATGGTAAATTTGATACTTTGAGAAGTGTGTAATACATCTAGTCACGACTAACTGAATTAATTGACTATCTAGTAGTTTGCACCCCCTCCCCCTTCTGCCCCCTCTGGCGCTGTTTCCATAGGCATGAATGCATCATAAAATGTTCAAATATCCTCTGTTTAGCGTTCTCATATGTAATGAGATTTAATCACTACATTCTGCATTGTAGGCTATAGCTAATGCAAGAATGAAGGGGGAGTACCCAGAGAGAGTTGGGCAGCCGGAATGTCAGGCATGTATTTCTTCTCACTTCGTATCACAGAACATTTCCTGAAACAGCTGATCTATTTTAGGATGATAGGAGCATATAGTACTTGAAGGGAACTACTATACCAGTTTAATGAATGATGTCTAGGATATTAGACATGTGAAAGCAACTTTTCAAGAGAGATTGTTGAAAATCTTACTCGACAATCATTGGTAACTGATAAAATTCCTGGAATTTAACTCACAATGAGATACTATTTAGTAAGAAAAAAACATGATTTGATGTACTTCATAATATTCTACTTCCTTGGTGAGTTCATGTGGAATTTGTTGGTCCTGGAATGGTTGTGAAGAAGTGTAGGGTAATGGAAACTGTTTGCTAAGAGCAGGACTGAGTCTCCATAGCTCATTTTTACCCTTTAAGTTGTTCCTTAATGAAGAAGTACGGGAACCATCTGACAGGTTAAATATTGA
Source organism: Psidium friedrichsthalianum (assembly GCA_019149425.1). Classification (NCBI taxonomy): domain Eukaryota; kingdom Viridiplantae; phylum Streptophyta; class Magnoliopsida; order Myrtales; family Myrtaceae; genus Psidium; species Psidium friedrichsthalianum. The sequence continues at coordinate 31,006 of JAGVVM010000027.1, forward strand.
TGTCATTGTCATCATCCATTCCATCTAGATTTTGGCCCTCTTCAGAATTTGTATTTATGGTTTCTAAGAATAGTTCTGTTATTTTCCACATTCCAGTACTATCTGAAGACAGGGACTTGCAAATTTGGAGCCACGTGCAAGTTTCATCATCCTAGAGACAAGGCTGGGATCGCAGGAAAAGTTGCTTTAAATAGCTTAGGCTACCCATTTCGCCCGGTTTGACTATTTTCCTTCACTTGCAAGAGTTACACTCAAATTGAGTCATATTCAATTAGACTTCATATCAATTATGTAATTATAATAGGGTTCATTGTATTTTATCTTGTGCCCCAGGTTACTTTTTGATTGGTTTGAAGACACACTTTTTAGGGAGTGGGATCATGACATGCTTCATATTGAATGGATTAGGACAAGATGATTTGGCCGTAGCATTTTATTGAAAAGATTGTTTATACATGCATTACTCCTGTCCTTGGTAAGTGTTACATAAAAAGGGAATTGAAGGTGCCACTCGGTCTTTCTATGTGAATAGTCCTGATGAGGTTCCTCATCAAGTGAGTTATGCAACTGACAGAAAATGTTTGTTAAGAGGACTATTAGGGCGCGCATGACAACCATTCTGTTCCAGAAATAATTTCTGGAACAGAAATAGATTTTTCTATTTATGCTAGAAATAAAAAATTTTGTTTCTGATTTTGGGCCAAAAATCTATTTCTGGAACAAATTTTTGTTCTAGAAATAGAAAAACAGATTTGCGTTGCCAAACGAGTTTCTATTCCAAACCTATTTCTGGAATAGGTTTGGAATAGAAATAGAGAAATAGAAACGTTGTCATGCGCACCCTTATTGGCCTGAGCACATGGGGGAGATTGGATAATAGAAAAGGAGTTGGGAGCTCTAATAGAATATGGGTGTCATAAGCATTGAAGTGGAAAATTATGGAAAGCAGATGATTCATGATCATGTGAGAGAGTTTAGTCTTAATTAGCTGGACGTCACTGACTTGGATAAAGTAGGATCCCAGGACAAGTTTCCAATTGGATAATGAGGATTTCCTGCTGGTTTTAACTCACATTACCCCCGTGAATCAATCCCTCACATTTGATGCATTAGGTTCTGTTGAGGAGTTTAACATGCTACAAAAATTTTAGGCATGTCATATTATTGCATTTTCAGTCTTGGCTCCGATATGTAAATCTGTCGTCCTATTTAAAGTGAATTAAGTGGTTATGTATTTGTTCCTCATAGGCCTGTCCTTTTGTTGAGGTGGATTGTATATGTTTTGGGGATACTGTTCTTCTTTAGCTTGGACTCACAATGCTGTTCTCTTCTTTTGGCCAGAATGAGATGGAGTGTGCATACTATTTAAGAACTGGACAGTGTAAGTTTGGAAGCACTTGCAAGTTCCACCATCCTCAGCCTGCTAACATGATGGTTTCACTGCATGGTTCTCCTGTGTACCCTTCTGTTCAGTCTCCTACTACTCTGGGTCAACAGTCATATTCAGGAGTTACAAGCTGGTCTAGAGCATCTTTTATCCCTAGTCCTCGTTGGCAAGGTCCTTCAAGTTATACTCCCTTGCTTGTTCCTCAGGGCATGGTATCAATTCCTGGCTGGAATGCCTACAGTGTATGCCTTTCTTTACCCTGTGTTAGCATAATCTATCTTTGCGTGGTTTGTCTAGTATCAGGGGGAAAAAAATAATCTGAGGAGCTGTATATGCAAAATGGCATTTCTCAGGGACATCCACCATATCAAGCTATAGTTTCTTACTTCTTTACAGATGATGTCATGAATTTTGAGAAGATGCAACTTTTTTTTTTCCTCCAGAATAATTAGTTGTTGGTGTTACTCTGAAAAAGGAAACTTTTCTTGCCAATAAATTGAAGATTGGTGTTCTGATGGTTATTTATGTAGTTTTTTAACTAAAGATGGTGAACTCTGCTGGCGTTGTACAAGGCAGTTCTAGGCGATGAAATGGATAAGGACGTCTTTTTTGTCAATGAATGTTCCATGTCTTTTTAGTGTCTTGTGGAGCATGGTAATCAACTATCTACTGAGCATACCTCTCTTAACAAGTATTGGTATTTGACTATTTCTGATGCTTAAGATGTTCCTAGATCATGTGACTTGCTTTTATGTCGTCCATGTGAGAGGGATGGTGTGCCTTAGGTGGGATTAGCCTGAGCACTGACGAGGAATGGTTGATTGCGGAGGTGGACTGGGAAGTTTATACGATCAATGTGTGTACCATGTTGTCTCCAGTGTGGTTAATGACTCCTGGGCAAGGCATTTCCCCTCTGACTATTAAAGTCATATACATACAGATTTTTTTTGTTCTAAAAATTGTTTCCAGATAAGGCATGTTGTTATTCCTAAGTTATTCCAACCCCTCATGTTGATGGTGATATAAAAGTTTTACGTGTTGCTAGGAAGGATCATTAGCTTTCCTCTAGCCTATTGGGTTTGGGGGCCTCTCTCGAACTCCAGGATAGGAGTACGAAAGGTGGTATAGATAGATAGATTGATATATATATATATATATATATATATATATATATATATGTGTGTGTGTGTGTGTGTGTGTGTGTGTGTAGAGAGAGAGAGAGAGAGATGCGAAGATTTGCTTGCAGTTGCTGAGGAATGACTGGTTGCAGAGAAGTTGGGGAGATTTAGCAAATGAATTCCAGTTCTGTCAAATTGATGTTTGAGTTCATCAGAGTAAGAGCTGTGACGGATTGCCTGAGGAAGGCTAAGATTAGCCCGGAGGATCAATAAGGGATTTTTCTGAGAAGTTGCAAAGGTTGAATGAATGTCTTCTTGTGGGCCTGTGAAATCATAAATCTTTTGGTTTATGAGAGTCATAATGGTCATTGCAGTGCCATCGAATTTTGGTGCACTGGAACTTGGCAGTTTCCACATGAAAATTCATGGATATTTAGGTTCCGTTGTTTCACAGAAAATGAATTATTTGGAACACATTTTCCAAAAAATGACTGCTCATAACGCTTGAAATAATTAATCGTGAAAATAAGTTTTCATTATTGATAACAATTTTCATGGGTGATGAAAATATTTTTGGTTCACTCGTTTTTATAAGCAATACAAGATTTTTAGGAAAATGTTTTCCAAATGATTCTTTATCCGCAAAAAAAAGTACCCTTAGTTTAACAGATTTGACATGAATTTTGATCGGGAAAGAACATTAGAAGTTTGAACTGTATAATAAATCTTCTGCAATAATAAAATTACAAAATGTTAGCCAACCGGGCACTGTCTACGTTGAATTGATTTCTTAGGAATTAAATGTGCCATCATCAATGGTCAATAGCTTGCTGGAAATTAACCATATGAACATCCTGTCCATAAGTTTGCAGTCTTATGAAGTGGGTTAAGTCTTTGCTGTGAATTTTCATTGAAAAGGAATAAAGATGTGCTATCTGATACAGAAAAGATTGTAAGTACCTGCAGGATAGAGGAGTATATATGTATCCGAGGAATGCCTTACACCATAGAACACGGTGAAAGTTTGAGGCGTGTTGATTGAATTGCTGTGCTAGGAGTCCTAAGAGGATCTGAGATAGTTTATGGTTAAGTTTCATTTCAAATAAGAGATCCAAGTTGCAATCTTATATATTAAGGAAAGCAATAAGTAGTTGTTCTGGTTATTCTTAAGTAAATGTGTATTTCTCACGGTATGGGAGCCATAAAATCAAGTTCATGCATCTGTATTGATATCCTTTTCCCCCACTTAAGGTGCTTCAGAGAATCTTAATTTAGTTATTTTCGATGCAACTAGTAAGTGTTGACTGTGGTGTGTATATAAGAGTGTTATGTTTTCAGGGTCAACTGGGTCAGTTTCATCTTCAGATAGCCAGCTTATAATGATGGGACAAAGTCAGATTTTTGGAAGTTCTGGCCAGAGTGATTCAGTCAATGCTGGATCTCCAGGGGCATTCTCATCATACCAATCTGGCTCTGGGCCAGTTGGTTTCTATGCATTGCAGAGAGATAACATATTTCCTGAGAGACCCGGGCAGCCCGAGTGCCAGTTTTACATGAAGACAGGGGACTGCAAGTTTGGTGCAGTTTGCAGGTTTCATCACCCCCGAGAGAGATTACTTCCTGCTCCAGACTGTCTTTTGAGCCCCATAGGCCTTCCATTACGTCCGGTTGGTTAACAATCTTTGGCTGATTTTACTGAATTTTCTCGGTCCTCCGTTGCATTCACTTTGTCACAGATATTAACAGCTGTCTTTACCAAGAGGCCTGGCATTGAGCAACCTGTTTACGTTTCCCTTTTTCTAATTGCATCCAAGACGTGCCTGCTTAAGAAAGCAGAGGATTTACTTCACATGGATCATTTGTTGCGACTTGTGAGGTCTTTACTCTTGCTGCCCATGACAATTCAATGTTTTCAACAGGGAGAACCGCTGTGTATATTCTATTCCCGTTATGGTATCTGCAAGTTTGGACCAAGTTGCAAGTTTGACCACCCTATGGGTATCTTAAATAATCTCTCTGCATCTTCTCCATCTGGTGCTCCTGTTCGACGTATGTTAGCATCTTCATCTGGAACTGCTGCACTGGTTTTATCTGAATCAGGCCCAGGGAACCCTAGGAGACTTACATTGTCAGAGACAAGACAGATATCTTCTGCTGATGACAACATCAACTCAGACGAATAAAGACTCCCTCAAGAAGAGACCCTCTGTTCATTTGTGCAATCTCTTGGAGGTGGAGAAGGAGTTGTCTGTAAATCATTGCTTACTGATTGAGATGTACAGAATTTATATTTCTTGCTTCTGTTCTCCTGAGTGCACTTCAGTCAACCGAAAACTCCTCCAAGTATCCATTTTGCTGCACTCTGTAAATCTGAAAATATGTCACATTTGGCAAAACAAATGTGAACATTTCATCTGTTCAAAAGTCAACCTGTTACACCTGATTTATCTGTCACCCTATGTCTCAGTTGCTTTTTGCTTTAACTGTTAATGGACCGATTGTAGCATCCCAGTAACCATTTGTTGCCTTAGTTTGTATTTCCAATCCAGACCAGCCACCTCCCCCAATGCAAGGGGAATTGGTGTGGGATGCATCAGGACCATTCTTTGCAACTCTCTGCAGATGCTCCCTTCACGTGACTTCACATTCTTCTTCCTCGTAATTTTAACTAAATTCTGTTGGATACTTAAATTTTCTACCGTGGCATGATCTCTTTAGCCTATCAGATTGAGAAGGTTAAGCATATTGTGCAGAAATAGTGTCGAAGTTTCTGTCCATTACTCTGCGAAACAGTGTTTTCAGGAAACTGCTAACGAGGTGGAAAGAGCTGTTGTGTGACCAGCACCAGCAATTGCAGAAAGCTTGAGGTATCCTGTTAAGTCCCAAGGATAGCTTTCTCTCGTTGAGCTGGGATCTTCTTTCATCATTTTGGTAAGAACTTATTCTTCTTCAGGATTAGTTCCATGATTTCTTTAGCTGATTCTCTTACTGTGGATCTTGTAGGAAAAGTTCCGTGACAGGAAGCTTTACTAGCCATTCTACCATGTTATGCTTGCAGCTGTTGCAGATATGTCACTACTCGAACATAAGTTGGAGAAATGGATGGATGATAAGTTTTGCACTCCTGTTGCTTTCAAGTTTAGAGGTATGGCCTGATTTTGCTGAGTGAATCATGGCTCTAATGCTCTGCAACTCTCTATCTTATATCTCATGGCTTGAACTTTGAAGTACCTCAATTTATCAGCTATGGGTTTATTCCAGTGTTTTCATAGGTTTTGGCACAGCAGATAATGTTATGCTTTGATATGCACTTATCATGTGCAAATCTCATGTGGTATATGCACATTTTTATCCATTTGTAAGTGATGACAAGGCCGGTGGTCATTTTGTGGCATGAATCAGGAGAACCTAGATTTGCATGGTTTGGGCCGCTTGCTAGTGTCTGGTGTAATAACCATAGATGCCGATGTTATATTTTGGTTCGCCAGTTTTGCTGCCGTCTCTAGGTGAGTGGGTGACTTGAAAGTATGTATGTAGCCGATTTAGTTAACAAGTCTAATGATCGGGTCACTTGCTGATCAAACAACAGAGGGCTTCTGTAGTTTTTCATGCATTCCCGTTGCATGCTGACTGTTTTTGCAAAATGCGAAGCAATGAGAGTAATCGGTGGGCAGATTCCAATTACGACGGAGTGCTATTTAAACTGGTCATTTCTCGTGTTGTTATCATGTAAAAGCCATATTTCTGGAGTAGTTCAACAGAACGCCTTTGGCATAGGTAGGATGTCACTTCCACCAGGTGTGCTGCACCCATCCTTTGTGATGGCCAGTAATTTTTGAAGGAAGGTTGCTAGTCTTACGTGTGTATCCATGCCCGCGGCTGCCTATGATGCTGTAAAAGCAGATGGCAGATAGAGATGCCATAGTCGCATTATCGGCTGTTTTCCTCGGAAAACTTGGTCATCTGTAGTTGTCAGGTTCACCTGCCCTGCAAGAGGCAAAACATTTGGTTCAGGCGTCATGCATTTCAGGTTTGCGCATGTCAATTGCTTTAGGACTTGAGACTTGATGCCTTTAAACAGCCGAACTTAACTTTTTCTTCCTTTTTTCGGATATTGAATAGTGTCAGTTTATGTCATGTCTATTCATTCCTCAAATCCCTTTGGATGAAGCTTCAGCTTAGTTCAAATAGCCCTACCTAGATTCAATAGTACCGGATATTATAGCAACGGACTAGGCATACTAACCAAGTAAGGCACCGGGATGAAATAGACACACACGATCAAAAATAGGGAAAAAAAGAATAATAAATTTTGACGTTCAATGTAAACTTTGATGCCAAGTCGAAATGAATAATACTTCATTTGAAATTTTTAGGGAAAGACTGATGTGCAAGTACCATGATTTAGTTTTACCTGATTACGGTTTTGCCTAATTCACTGATCGAAAGTTTGTGCAGCGGTTGCTTGTTTATGGAGCCATCTCTCTTTTGCAACTTCGTCATAATACCTAATGACTCTCTTACACTTACATTTCTTGATACAGACGTGTTCGGCCAATGATTTTGTTTCGAAGGTGGAGGCAAAGCGGAGAAAAGTACAAGCGCCTTGGCATAGCATGCATCAAAGAGCTTATGAAGATATTTTGATAAAGAAGTATCTAGTAAAAGATGCTGTGATTTTGAAAGCTCGTCCGACCCTACGTGTCGGGTTGCCTTGTCCCTTATACTCGGTGAACTTTGTACGAACTTCTTCAGAACACTTGAAGTGGTTTTGGAATCATCAAAACTAATTTGGGGTCAGCAAAAGTTAGGTCGACTATGGATTAGCCAGTGCAATAATCACCTCTAAGTTTGATTCATCTGTGGGGTCTAACAGCATTGTTTGCATTCTATTTACTGTGGGGCGACCTTTGAATGACATAACAAATCTTGGGCTTTAACCCCGGCCCAGTACAAAAATATAACATTCCAATTGAGAAAAAAACATCAAAGTTGAAAAAAAATGAATGATATATGGCAGTGTCATACTCTAGTATCAAATAGATAAAAATGACAAAGTAACACTACGAGGATGATGATAAATATTTGTAGAGACATCTTAGTAATTTAATTTCCAACATCGCGACGGTTAGATGTATGTATTAGTTGAATTTATTGTCTTCCTTTCTTTTGTGTATTTGGAAGGGTATTTTAATCACTAGAAAAAAAAAAGGTAAACTTGCCCAAAAAGTCATTCAAAATCTATAATTTTCCGTAAATATGTTAAGATATGCTTGTAGTAACTTGAATTTTATGTAGTGTTTAATGCGAGATTTAACTACAAACTAAACCTAAGCAAACCCACTAGAATGCTATAAGTCTCGATAAGTATTAAGATAATTCTTTATTTTCTCTTAGTACACATTTGTACAAAAGCTGATGTGGCAACCACATTAGCTCTCTCATTTTGAAAATCAATAAAAATGGCCATCTCAATTTTTTCCGTTAGCCAAATTGGATGGATGTAGTGAAAGGACTTAATTGTGCAAATTCAACAAGATTTAGGAGTTGATTGCATTATTTGAAAAGTTTGTAGGACTCAATTGCACTTTCCCATCAAGTTTTAAGACTTCAAGTGCACATGTTTCTTTAATTCATTTTCTCGCTCGCTTTCCATATTGCTTTTGACCTCACCTCATTCAATCAAAATATCCATTTTCTCTTTTAAAATATGCAATGAAAGCTACATATGTCATGGCCAGTGGAACGAGACAAGTGAATGGAAAAACTGTTAGGAACATAAATGTACATTCAAAATTTCCACTCTCAAGCTACATATTCCAAGGCAATGTAGGCCCCGCATGGTAATTATTCTAGTTCTTCGATTCTGTTTTTTAGAACAAAAAAAGATGAGAATTGTGTTAGCAACGTAAATGATTCTGGTTCTGATTCTGTTTCCGAGAATAATTTTGGAGCAAAAACAAGAATAAAAAAAAAAGATTGGTTCTGGAAAAAAAAAATACCTTTGAAAATCAAAAAATAGAATGAAGTCCAAAATCTCTCACTTTTTCCTTTCAGTTCTCTCATCACTTTTCCCTCGACTTAAAACAAAATGAAATCTCCTTTTTAAAGAAAAACACTTAAGATAATAAAAAATAAAATAAAAAAAATTGGAAAAAAATTCTAAAAAATCAAAAACAAATCCCTAAAAATAGAAGAAGCTTAGATTAGGTTAGTTTAACCTCATTTTCATAAATTTGAGCCTAGATTCTTTAGATTTAATAGATTTTGTTCTTTTTTTAAGAAAAATCATAAACACATTAGAAATTAAACCCAAACCACATTTCTCTAAGCCTTTAGGGCTTCATTAGAGTTTTATAATGCGATTTATCAATGCCAGGATTCCTTGAGTGAGCACTTGATTTCATTAGTTGTTATTTGTCTAGGTTTAGGTACTTTAGATTTAGTATAGTTTTAGAAAATTTGAAAAATGACAAAAACAACCTAACACTTAGCATTAGTTTACCTCATAGGTTTAAAAATGAATTAAAAATTTGCATGAAATGCTTTTAGAAAATACTCAAATTTGGTGCCGAAAAGCCATAGGTGGAAACAACGACGTAACCAAGTTTCCGAACCCTAGATTTCTCTGGTTGTGTAGAATAGAATGGTTTCTGCCGACCATTCAATAAGATTTTCGATCTACCTTCCTCAAAAACTGGTAGTGACTCCATTTATATGTGTACATACACATGCCACTGATCACATTAAGATTGAATTTGATATTCTCTCATTGTGATTTGGTATAAACTTAGGAGGAACTAAGCTAATCTGAAATGACACACTAACCCAACACAGTCTTTCCTTTTTTAAGCTTAAAATGACTCGTTATGACACTGTAATTAGATGGAATAGCACCATAAAATATTATATCCAATATACAATATGTTATATAAGAGAATCAATATAAATTAATCTTCAATTAATTCAAAATATAAGATGAAATTTCACAAAGTAACTACGTAATTATTTGACTCAAATGACACAAATTGAAAAGAAAAATTATTTTCTAAAAAAAATTTGGTATAGTTACCAAATGAGCTTCTGCTCCAAAAATAGAAATTTTGTGAAGTTATCAAACACATTCTAATTCTCCAAAACTCATCCAGGGAATAGAATAAAACAAATCATTATAATTAGAATCAAATTTTCGGATCAAAATAGTTGCCATGCAGGGCCGTAATAGCCAATCAATTGTGGGAGGGAAATTAGTGTGCCAAACACCACCCTATAGAGAATTAAGAAAGAGTTGGTAATTATTGATCATATATGATAAACTCCAAGGAAAATAAGAAAAATTTAACTTTATAATGATGTGGTTAATCGAAAAAATTGCAATGTAAAACACATGCAGTCCTGAGAACATTCGCATGCAATTCGTACTCGTTGGCGAATACGAAAGAAGCGATGGCCTGTGGAAGTGCTGCCTATACCTAGAAGAAAATAATAATTAAATAAATAAAATACAAAATAAATTTTTTACAATTTACATGTTTGATAAAATTAAGAGAGTTTTTTCATTAGTGAATAAAAGAAATGAATTAAAGCCAACCTGAATGATGGCGACCCGTAAGCAGGCCCATGCAAGCCCACGGCAAGAGAACAAAGGGCCATGATTGCAGGCCCAACCACGAGCCTCGACACCATTCCTAAAACCGTGGGCCCCGTTCCACATGCTCTCACATTCGTTTGCATTGCTATGAATATCCCTGCAAATTCGCACGCACCCACACACTTTCATTGATCATCTGAATAGCAACTGAGTTCAAACCCTACTGCTAAGTTTCTTTTGTTTTCTCGTTCATGAACCTCGGAATCGATCATTGCCTTGGGTTGGCAGGGCACATACGTTGAACATGGCCGTGCCTGTCCCTGCTTTCGACATGATCTCGATCGAACCTCCCTTGATGCTCGGCATTGTAAATTTGAATCTGGAGTGAAATTGTGTATTGAAAAGTATGTTACATTACTCATATTTATGGAAAATAGAGGGAAAAAAGGCGTGTTTTACCGGTCAAATTTCATTACATTTGCATGGTACATGCATATATTATTTATATTGTCATGATTAGACTTGTCAAATGAGTGTGTTGGGTTGGGTCCAAAATGGTCTGACTTAAATTGACATATCTAACTCATTTTGACTCATTTTCATGCAATACAAATTTAGCTATCCATACCCGACCATGCCCTATCCATGTTGCTTAAACACTTCCATATTTAACTAAATCCAGAAAAAAATTATTTCTTAAAAATTTTATAAAAATTATATTACTAAAACACTATGGTATTTTTCTATAATATTTTAAAAGTATGAATTTTCTATTTGAAGTTTGTCAAAGGCTAGCCGACCCTTGCTTGATTTTGTGGAGAAAAGGGAAAAGAAAGAAAGAAAAAAGATATAAAATAACATAAAATAAGAAAAATATAAACAAATAAAAAATGACATGTTTATGAGCCATTTAAGCTTCTCATGTAACCATTTATAACCCACTTAAGACCATAAGTTATTAGGTAATCCATTTATGATCCACTTATGGCATATACCATTGTATATGGATTAAAAATATGGATTTTAGACCCATTTTGCCACTTCTAGCTGTGATTAGTGAAATACTCGCCAGATTAAAACTAATATGTAAAATTAGTTTACTAAATAAGTGGTAAGCTCATATCAAATATGCAATTGTAATTTGCAATGTATGGACATTCAACTGATCAATTTTTGATGGACAAGTGTATTGACCGTCCTAAAACTTGTCATGAGATTATAATTGAGTTCAATTGAGTCGAAAAATACTGACGTGATTTTTTTTTTTATATATTTTTTGTATCCTACGTTGTGTTAGCGTAGCTAAAACGACATCTTTTTGTTCCAAATCTGATTTTTAATTCAATTCATATTAAAAATAAGCAATTTTTTTTATAGAAAAAATCAAAAGAAGAAGGAGGAGGAAGATCCATGAGAGAGCTCACCGTTGCCCCACTATTGTTAGGAACGGCCTAACGACCCCCCGACTATAGGCAAGGGCCTACAAGCTCTCGTCCTTTCTAGGTGAGGGTCGCGACCCTTGCTTAGATCTAGGCAGGCCTAGGCCCTCGTCGACCCCTAGTTGGGGCCTAGCTGGCGACCATTTCCCCACCCTTATGGCCCCTAGCTAGGGCCTAGCGACCGTCGGCAACCATTCCTCCACCCTCGCTGGCCCTTCTTGGCAATCCTACATCTTCCTTATTTTTTTTTAATTTTTAATTTTTTTTTTTTAATACAAATTAAACAAAATTGGAATTAAAAATTAGATTTGGACCAACCTAACATCATTTTAGTCATGTTAGTGCACGCAAGAAAAAGAAAATAATAAAATTATGTCGGCATTTTCTACTAGCTAAATTGGATAGAGTTAACAGAAGAACTTGATTGCACTAATTTGGCAAGTTTTAGGACTTAAATTGTATTTTTTTGCAAGTTTTGAAACTCAATTACATTTTTATGATAAGTTTTAGAATTTTCGGTACACTTATCCCATCTTCTGAAAACTGATCTTGTTGTACCTAAGAAATACGCTAACGGAAACAAATAATACCTGCTAGCCATATGAGCCCAAGAAAGGCCAGCAACATTGGCATACACATTAGGGTTCGTGACCATCTTAAACCACACCATTGTGAGTGACCCATGGCTCCTCTTCTCATGGTTATCATCACCAACTTCAGTTCTATTCGCAACTCCTGTCTATGTCCCTCTCGTCATCAACCACATAATTATTTTCAGGGGCAGGAGTGGCCAGATCTATCATCGTCCTCTTTCCGAACTCAAGAAACAGGGAAGCAGAGGGAACCAAACCAGGGACTGCAACATGCACAGCTGGACCACCAGATCGACGCCCCACTCGCCATACATGGCCCGCATCACCGGCGTGCCGACGACAAGCAGGTTCGTCAGCGTGCGTAGCGAGAATGTCGTGATGCACCAGCTGTAGCTCGCCCGGCTGCTGAACCTCTCCCCCAGAGGGCGAGCATCGCGAGGGTGGCGAGCTTGGACAGAGCGTCGGCAGCGAGGAGGCGGAAGCTCATGGCGAAGGGATTCATGCGGGCGGTGAAGTCGAAGCCGCAAAGGGGGGACGGTGAAGAGGGCGTTGAAGCGGTTGATGCCGTCACACAGGTCGTAGTTGAAGAGGTGCCACCACTTGACGGAGTCGTAGCCGAGAAGGAGCGACACGTACAGCGGGAACATCGACACCATCACCTTGTACACGTCGTCCCATCCTCTCATCTTTCTTTCCGATGATGATGCTTGATAGCCTAGCTAGTGTCGTCTCCCTATTTCTTGTTGTAGTGGTTAGGGTGCACAAAGAAAGTCTTCAAACTTATCATAATTAAAAAGCTGCTAGCTTGACAGTTTGATAGTATTGTCATTTATTTTTTACCACACGATCTCCAAATCAATCAGTGCTTTATGCAAAATACGCAGTAATGATGTGTAGATTTACGGTTGAGATTGTATCGTTCTTGATAATACTGTCAAGAAAGCATTTCTCTTATAATTATGTCAATTTAGTTTTAAAAAATCTTTTAGCAAAAAATCGCCGACAAAGATGCCAACCATACTACATGATGAGATTGGCGCTGACGAGACAATTAATAATGTATTATTCTTTTCAATATTTATTATTTTTTTTCATTTTCCCCCTTCTCTTCTTCTTTCTTCCTCTAGCTAGTCTCTATACCTCGGCGATCGGCTAGAGGCGACGGCTGCCAAGGTCGACCTCGTCGTCACTGGGCGAGGCTTGCCCTTGCCAATCCGAAAATGTTTGGCCTCTCTCGCCCTTGGAGAGGCTCGTCATCGCTGGCCCTTGCCTCTAGCTGGTCGTTGTATCTTGACGATTGGTTAGAAGAAGAAGGAAAAACAAAAACAAAAAAAACCAAATAAAAACTTTGAAAACTAATATGAAAATAGTCAATGTTACGTCAACGATTTTTGGCCATAATTAGCACAATGCAAAATGTTTGGGACTCGACTGGTAAAACAAAAAAGTTTAAAGCTAAATTGACGCAATTGCAATAGGTTCATGATTTTTTGGTAATTTTCTCACCTTAGAAATTGCAGTTTGCAAGCGGTATGCTCGGTATATAGATTCCTTAGATCAATTCCATCCAACTATTAAGTATGTGGGACCAATCATCGGGTCCACACGATTGATGCATCTAATCTGCATAATCTAAAGACCATCAAATATAATTTTCAAAAACTTGAAATAAGCCTCCATGTACCCGACGTCATATATGTGGCCCTTCATTTAGATTTCACCATGTTTATTTTTGCCTAAAACTCACAAAAAAAAAAATACAAAATACAAAATCTAATTCAACATCACCAAACACCATCTCGGTCCGTTTTCTTCCGTCTATTATAGTACAACGCACCGCCGCAACCGCCACCATTGCCAAGCCCGGCCCTCCTTGTTGCAGCCACCACGATCACCATTCCGACGGAAAAGCCACCGAGGTTGTATCGCTAAATACGACACTACCGTCGCCGCCACCATAGATTCTCCCCCTCTCTTGAATCTTTGTCAATCTCGACTCATCAGAAAAATGTGTCAAATTACATGTTCATTAGAATTTGGGGGGACCAAATTCAAGCAATTAGAAAAGAAGGTCAATTACCAACGATTTGTGTTTTGTTGACGATTTAGAGAACCGACCCATATGTTGTGCATTTGATTCGCATGACCATCCCTCGATTTTTAAATTAACTCCTTGAGGTGCATGTGTATTTATTTATGTGCAAAATTTTGCACGACCACAATGAATTATTTTAAAATTTAAGCTTTTAGATGAATACATGGCTTTAATTTTAAATATTTTAATGCTCTTCATCATGCATAAGCCAGACGTTAATGTAAGACAAAAGCGTGCTTTTTTGTTTACACGAATCTTTATTTTTTTAGCCGTACTAAACCAACTTCAAAGAGTGAAAATAGTGAAATAAAAGAGAGAACTTCCGACGTCCAATGTAAATTTCGACGCAAAATCGAAATGGACGACACTTCATTTAATATTATTAAGGAATGGCTAATGTGCAAGTACAATAATTGTGTTTTACCCGGTTACGTATCAAACAAAATTGTACACAACCATCTTCGAGAGCAAGTATCTCCTTCTTGACCTAAGTCCACCTAACTTTGCCTGAAAATTTACATGGTAGTTATTAATGGGGGGCAGTTTGGGGTAATAGAATTGTTTGTCCAGTTGAAATTGCAAATACCAATAAGCAATTTGTCGGACACGTTGTATGCGTGGACTAAAAGAGTTTAAGAATTAGAGAAATGCTCAGACAATTTTTACAGTGGTTCGGCCCAAATTGGTCCCTACTCCACTCCCCGAATCCTTTTAGGAGTTGCGCATAGTCCACCGGTCGAAAGCTGAAAAAAGTACCAACAAAGTCCCAAACATATTGTATTTGTATTAATTCAACCCTAAATTTTTCAATTGGATTAATTTAGTCGCAAATATTTCCACATTGGTACCAATTCAGCCTATCCGGCCGGTTTTAGAAGGAAATCGCTGATGTGGACACTGGCCATTCAACGTGGCACGACCAGCATTGACGTGAACTTTTCTTTTAATAGGTTTAGAACTTTTTGGTACTTTTGCCATTAAAAGCTTCTAGAAAGGTCGGCTCTCTATGGAGCCATCTCCCCTTGGCAACAATGCTTAATCACTCTCTCACACTTCCTAATACAAATGTGTTCGCTCAAAAGATTTTGTTTGCAAGGTGTTGACAAGAGTGGAGGAGATCGAATTTGCAACTATGCTTTAGTGAAGCCTAAGAGACTAAGGAACGTTATTTATAGAGATGCAAGTTTGATTAGCTATCAAGTATACTTAGGATGGCTCACTTTTCGGACCGTTACACCATCCAATCGCCCACATGAGGATCTTTCTATTAGAGTAATTAATTATAAAATCAAGTTTTCATAAATAGCTTAAGCTTTTAAAACAGTTAGCAGTAGTCCCACAAATTCTCACATAATTTCCGGGTAAGAGATCGTAAGTTCAAATCTTTCCGGACCTCTATTTGCCTCTTCAATGAAATATTTTCAGGCTTAGTACTAGATAAAAGGATCACATTAAGCGTGAGGGGGATCGTTAAAATAATAAATTATTAAACCACGCTTTCATCTAATAGTTTAAGTTTTTAGAACAGTTAGCAGTGATTCAAAAAAATCTCACACTTTTCCCATTCCCTCTAAGATCTTTTTTTGAATTTTTGGTATAGCTCTTTATTCTTATATTATTAAAGGAGATTCTCATCTCCCTTTTTGGTTAGAAGAAAATGATACTTTGTTCGGGTTTCGAATTCTCCTCGTTCATTTGATAAGCCGAAAACAAGCTCTCTTTTTAGCACGGTGTGCATCAAAGAACGTATTTGAAGATGTTCGACATTGACACTCCATCTGATTGTCTTTGTAGGGTCTAATAGCATTGTTTGTGCTCTCTGTAACGTACGGTGAAGATCGCGGGCTTTACCTAACAAAAACATGGTACGGTGGATATAACCTATACTTAGCATTAGTACATACTAGTGAAATGACATTGAAGTTGAAGATTGGAATGTGGTATTCTCCCTAAAGCATACAATGAGCCAAACTCCAATGTAGGAACACTCAAAATAAATAAAAAATAACAGGTAATACTACCAAGAAAATTAATAAATTTTTTGTAGACGAATCTTAATAATTTAATCTACATGATCGTGACTACTAAATGTATGTATCAGTTAAATTTCACATATTCTTTCTCATGTTAAATTTCACATATCTTTTCTCATGTCACGTGCAAAAGGGTATCTTTGTTACTAGAAAAAAAAAAAAGAAAAAAGAAGAAGGTGAACTTAGGCGATATTGTGTCGAGAGTACGGCGTCGGATCTAACTTTGAGGCATGAATTATAATGTCCTAAGAGAGAAATATACCAATGTAAAAACTTACTGCAGACTAAACCTAACTAAACATACTCGAGTGATATGTCTCAATAAATGGAGCATTATGAGTAGAGATGAAAGTAAGCTAGCCTCAATTGGGTTGGCATCTCGTCCCGACGATCGGTTTTAAATAGGTTTGAAATGAGGCTCGCTATTAGACTTTAAAGCCAGGCCCCTCTTGGGATGAGACTCCGGGGTATGGAATTAGGTTTCCCTCTTCGCCGCGCGATTATTAGGCAAGGGGTTCTCCGTTTCATCTAGCATAATGTGATAATTTCTGACACGACACGACAACATAACTTGAAGAAGACACAAAATTAGTTTGGATTAGGGAAAATCATGCTCGAATCAATTTGTATAAACACAAATAACTCAATTAGGTGAACACCCCCCACCCCCCCCCCCCCCCCCCAAAAAAAAAAAAACAAGAAGAAATTGACTTGTACAACAATTATTATTAACGCGACTTGCCTGTGACTCGGGACACGATTAGCTAAAAAGTTATTTTGTCCATAAGGTACGAATCAATTTTTTGGATTGATCTGATGATATTTTATTGACAAGACATCGTATTTTCTATTTAGATTTATAAATTAAAAATTGAGGGTATTTATGTTAAATATGTGTTGTCATTTTCCAAGTTAGTAGCTAGGATGATTACGCATCAAGTGGGAAAAGTATCAAAAAAGTTCTAAACCTATTGCATTTGTACCAATTCAATCTTAAACCTTTCAATTGGATCAATTTAGTCTTAGACTTTTTCATATCAGAACCAATTCAGTCCATCGGCCAATTTAGGCTGAAAATCGCTCACGTAAATGTTAGCTATCCTAGGTGGAAATAATTTTTAAATATTTTATTTTCTTTATTTCTTTCTCTTCCATGGTCTATGTCGGCCGGCACAGGCCATGGCAGTTGAGGGCTAGCCTCGCTAGGGAGAGGGTTAGCCTTGCCCTTGCCTAGGCGAGGTTGAACCTCGCCTGTGGCGGCGAGGCCAGTCCTCGTCGTGTAGGTCGATATAGGCCATGGAAGACAAAGAAAGGGGAAAAAAAAGAAAAAAAGAATCGATAATATATTAAAATATTATTAAAATTTGTCCACATTAACGCCGGTCATACCACGTAGGACAGCTAGCAGCCAAGTCAACAATTTCCGGCCTAAATTGATTAGATAAACTGAATTAGTGTTAATGTGAAAATGTTTAGGATTAAATTGATCTAATTAAGGGACTTAGGACTCAACTGATACAAATGTAATAGACTTCGGATTTTTTTGGTGCTTTTCCCCTAAGTAAGGCAATCTTGTCAACTTGGCAACCTCGTTCTTTAATCATGATACACGGGCCATGTCTACCCCGCTATTTTTAGATGGTATTCGTGTTTTGTATGTCGTCGATCAACTAATCGTGTCGTGCTCGCGCGGCTAGTTCTATGGCATATACCTGCAAACCCGAACCATCTCTCCCGTACTAGTTACGAAGTCCTCTCGATTCAAGTCGTTCGAAGCCATCCGATCAGCAGCAATTTGACGTACCTGAAATCGAACAAAAAAGAAGGAATATTAACGAGTGGTGATTACCTCACTTGATTTCCGATGGGCGTTCGATTGCATTTTGGCCAGCATAATACGATGATATCGACGGGAATTTGTTCTGCGATTCTCTCGGCGGTTCCCTCGACAAAAATTAGTGCCAAGAGTATCAATCGACACATCAATTGGATGGTAAATAGATTATCTGAAGTACACCACCTTTTTTTTTTTTTTTCTGTGGGGGTCGAAGGAAGTAGACTGCTTCCTAGGGCACCATGAAGCTCAGACAAAACTGGTGTTCGACACTCAAATCTTGATTCTCATGGTCTCCTCCAGCTTAAAAAGCACAAACCCTAGCTGGAAGATTGCTGAAAAGACATATGGTTTTTCATTTCTTTTTTTTTTTGACCCATATACGTATGTCAGCAAGTAGAAAATCGTGACATTTTATCAAGATCTATCTAATGACACTGAAATGCGTTAGGCTACGCTGAATTGATTTATCTTATCCTGTGTTTGATTCTCGCCCAATATAGGATAACGTGGGGTATGAGAGTAATATAACCCGAACAAAATTGTCCCATGATGGAGGTGGAATAAAGGTGGATACGATTTCTAATATCCATAATATAAAAGTTATTTTTCTCGAATAATAATATTTTTAAATTAATTAAATTATAATAACATTTGAAAAAAATTAGTATTTAAACTTTACTATAAAAGTGACCTTCAAATACAAAAAAATAATAACAACAAGTTCGTTCTTATTCCTTCATTTTCATATATTCTAATTTCTTTCTATCTTATAATAAAAACTCAACATATATATGTTTTTGATAAAGGTAAGAATTGTATTAACTTTAACCAGAACGTATATTTACAAGAGCGAAACCCAACACTGCAAGGAGAGCCCTTGCACGCATGGTGACGCCAGAAATTGTCACAAGGGGTGCAAGGGTGTTGAGGAATCAAGAAAAGGGACTAGAGACCCTAGACAAACGAAGAGAACTGCCAAAACAGGCGGCCAAAAACAGAAACAAAACAAGCTCGGGATGAACCTCCAATCAACGAAAGACCGACGGGTTGATGCCGCAAATTGCTTGCATCCTCGATTTCTAGAGGTATCATCAACGTGTTTGGACGTGAGGGCCCTATCCCTAACAGCCTTCTCAAGGTGTGTCTCACCGGAAAAGGATATTAATTCCTTTCCTTCCAAATGATGTGGCACAAGCCACAAGGCGCCGAAGGAAAATTGGGCAATAGTCTGGTAGAAAATTGAACATATATTTAGTATTTATATTTATTTTATATTTTAGGCGTTCTAGTATTTTAGGTATATTATTGTAGTTTACGATTCAATAAAATTGTATTAGAGAACCATGGGAGGGGACCAAAGAAATAAAAAAGAAAATAAATAAAATGAATTAGGCAATACTGTCGCGAGAGATTCTTACCATCTCCATTTGTGCAGTTTTTAAGTTCATTTACATTGGTATGCCGTTCATATCAAACAATGGACACGATAAGATGTAAAAGTATTCGATTTTATTACCACGATTCATTAAATAGTGGATATAATATAATAAAATCCTTGAATTTTACGTCCTATCATATCCTATCTAGTACTATTCTGATTGAAAATTCAGATGATCAAATGTAACTTTAGAGTTATTGAATTAAGACTTTGGGTGCATTTGGGAGAGCATCTCCAAAGTCTTTTGCCTCCAAATGCTTCTGTGCCAATGTCGTGGGGCTTGACAACACATTCTCCAAGGCACATGAGCCATAGTCTAGCGTTTTTAAAGTCCTTTAGCTTCATGCAACTCCCATCAAGCATTGGCTTTCAGCATTTTCGGGATTCTACTTCAGGGTTAATGAATTTTTATAAGTGATCTCTAAGATTAAAGTTGCGGCATAAGGGACTTGAGCCATTTCACTTTGTCAATAGTTTTAAAGAAAATGGCAATATTCACCAAGGTATGACCCTTTACATTGACGAAAAGAAAAAGGCATGTTGTAAGAATTTAATGGAAGTAACGTTTTAGATTAAGACTCTATTTGTTTTGCGAAAAATGAATGGTCTAGAAATATTTTAGAACATTCATTTTTCGCCAAAACAAATAGAGTCTTAATCTAAAACGTTAATTCCATTAAATTCTTACAACATGCCTTTTCTTTTCGTCAATGTAAAGGGTCATACCTTGGTGAATATTGCCATTTCTTTAAAACTATTGACAAAGTGAAATGGCTCAAGTCCCTTATGCCGCAACTTTAATCTTAGAGATCACTTATAAAAATTCATTAACCCTGAAGTAGAATCCCGAAAATGCTGAAAGCCAATGCTTGATGGGAGTTGCATGAAGCTAAAGGACTTTAAAAACGCTAGACTATGGCTCATGTGCCTTGGAGAATGTGTTGTCAAGCCCCACGACATTGGCACAGAAGCATTTGGAGGCAAAAAGACTTTGGAGATGCTCTCCCAAATGCACCCAAAGTCTTAATTCAATAACTCTAAAGTTACATTTGATCATCTGAATTTTCAATCAGAATAGTACTAGATAGGATATGATAGGACGTAAAATTCAAGGATTTTATTATATTATATCCACTATTTAATGAATCGTGGTAATAAAATCGAATACTTTTACATCTTATCGTGTCCATGTTTGATATGAACGGCATACCAATGTAAATGAACTTAAAAACTGCACAAATGGAGATGGTAAGAATCTCTCGCGACAGTATTGCCTAATTCATTTTATTTATTTTCTTTTTTATTTCTTTGGTCCCCTCCCATGGTTCTCTAATACAATTTTATTGAATCGTAAACTACAATAATATACCTAAAATACTAGAACGCCTAAAATATAAAATAAATATAAATACTAAATATATGTTCAATTTTCTACCAGACTATTGCCCAATTTTCCTTCGGCGCCTTGTGGCTTGTGCCACATCATTTGGAAGGAAAGGAATTAATATCCTTTTCCGGTGAGACACACCTTGAGAAGGCTGTTAGGGATAGGGCCCTCACGTCCAAACACGTTGATGATACCTCTAGAAATCGGAGGATGCAAGCAATTTGCGGCATCAACCCGTCGGTCTTTCGTTGATTGGAGGTTCATCCCGAGCTGTTTTGTTTCTGTTTTTGGCCGCCTGTTTTGGCAGTTCTCTTCGTTTGTCTAGGGTCTCTAGTCCCTTTTCTTGATTCCTCAACACCCTTGCACCCCTTGTGACAATTTCTGGCGTCACCATGCGTGCAAGGGCTCTCCTTGCAGTGTTGGGTTTCGCTCTTGTAAATATACGTTCTGGTTAAAGTTAATACAATTCTTACCTTTATCAAAAACATATATATGTTGAGTTTTTATTATAAGATAGAAAGAAATTAGAATATATGAAAATGAAGGAATAAGAACGAACTTGTTGTTATTATTTTTTTGTATTTGAAGGTCACTTTTATAGTAAAGTTTAAATACTAATTTTTTTCAAATGTTATTATAATTAATTAATTTAAAAATATTATTATTCGAGAAAAATAACTTTTATATTATGGATATTAGAAATCGTATCCACCTTTATTCCACCTCCATCATGGGACAATTTTGTTCGGGTTATATTACTCTCATACCCCACGTTATCCTATATTGGGGCGAGAATCAAACACAGGATAAGATAAATCAATTCAGCGTAGCCTAACGCATTTCAGTGTCATTAGATAGATCTTGATAAAATGTCACGATTTTCTACTTGCTGACATACGTATATGGGTCAAAAAAAAAAAGAAATGAAAAACCATATGTCTTTTCAGCAATCTTCCAGCTAGGGTTTGTGCTTTTTAAGCTGGAGGAGACCATGAGAATCAAGATTTGAGTGTCGAACACCAGTTTTGTCTGAGCTTCATGGTGCCCTAGGAAGCAGTCTACTTCCTTCGACCCCCACAGAAAAAAAAAAAAAAAAGGTGGTGTACTTCAGATAATCTATTTACCATCCAATTGATGTGTCGATTGATACTCTGGCACTAATTTTTGTCGAGGGAACCGCCGAGAGAATCGCAGAACAAATTCCCGTCGATATCATCGTATTATGCTGGCCAAAATGCAATCGAACGCCCATCGGAAATCAAGTGAGGTAATCACCACTCGTTAATATTCCTTCTTTTTTGTTCGATTTCAGGTACGTCAAATTGCTGCTGATCGGATGGCTTCGAACGACTTGAATCGAGAGGACTTCGTAACTAGTACGGGAGAGGGTTCGGGTTTGCAGGTATATGCCATAGAACTAGCCGGCGCGAGCACGACACGATTAGTTGATCGACGACATACAAAACACGAATACCATCTAAAAATAGCGGGGTAGACATGGCCCGTGTATCATGATTAAAGAACGAGGTTGCCAAGTGACAAGATGCCTTACTTAGGGGAAAAGCACCAAAAAAATCCGAAGTCTATTACATTTGTATCAGTTGAGTCCTAAGTCCCTTAATTAGATCAATTTAATCCTAAACATTTTCACATTAACACTAATTCAGTTTATCTAATCAATTTAGGCCGGAAATTGTTGACTTGGCTGCTAGCTGTCCTACGTGGTATGACCGGCGTTAATGTGGACAAATTTTAATAATATTTTAATATATTATCGATTCTTTTTTTCTTTTTTTCCCCTTTCTTTGTCTTCCATGGCCTATATCGACCTACACGACGAGGACTGGCCTCGCCGCCACAGGCGAGGTTCAACCTCGCCTAGGCAAGGGCAAGGCTAACCCTCTCCCTAGCGAGGCTAGCCCTCAACTGCCATGGCCTGTGCCGCCGACATAGACCATGGAAGAGAAAGAAATAAAGAAAATAAAATATTTAAAAAATTATTTCCACCTAGGATAGCTAACATTACGTGAGCGATTTCAGCCTAAATTGGCCGATGGACTGAATTGGTTCTGATATGAAAAAGTCTAAGACTAAATTGATCCAATTGAAAGGTTTAAGATTGAATTGGTACAAATGCAATAGGTTTAGAACTTTTTTGATACTTTTCCCACTTGATGCGTAATCATCCTAGCTACTAACTTGGAAAATGACAACACATATTTAACATAAATACCCTCAATTTTTAATTTATAAAATCTAAATAGAAAATACGATGTCTTGTCAATAAAATATCATCAGATCAATCCAAAAAATTGATTCGTACCTTATGGACAAAATAACTTTTTAGCTAATCGTGTCCCGAGTCACAGGCAAGTCGCGTTAATAATAATTGTTGTACAAGTCAATTTCTTCTTGTTTTTTTTTTTTTGGGGGGGGGGGGGGGGGGTGGGGGTGTTCACCTAATTGAGTATTTGTGTTTATACAAAATTGATTCGAGCATGATTTTCCCTAATCCAAACTAATTTTGTGTCTTCTTCAAGTTATGTTGTCGTGTCGTGTCAGAAATTATCACATTATGCTAGATGAAACGGAGAACCCCTTGCCTAATAATCGCGCGGCGAAGAGGGAAACCTAATTCCATACCCCGGAGTCTCATCCCAAGAGGGGCCTGGCTTTAAAGTCTAATAGCGAGCCTCATTTCAAACCTATTTAAAACCGATCGTCGGGACGAGATGCCAACCCAATTGAGGCTAGCTTACTTTCATCTCTACTCATAATGCTCCAATTTATTGAGACATATCACTCGAGTATGTTTAGTTAGGTTTAGTCTGCAGTAAGTTTTTACATTGGTATATTTCTCTCTTAGGACATTATAATTCATGCCTCAAAGTTAGATCCGACGCCGTACTCTCGACACAATATCGCCTTAAGTTCACCTTCTTCTTTTTTTTTTTTTTTTTTCTAGTAACAAAGATACCCTTTTGCACGTGACATGAGAAAAGAATATGTGAAATTTAACATGAGAAAAGAATATGTGAAATTTAACTGATACATACATTTAGTAGTCACGATCATGTAGATTAAATTATTAAGATTCGTCTACAAAAAATTTATTAATTTTCTTTGGTAGTATTACCTGTTATTTTTTATTTATTTTGAGTGTTCCTACATTGGAGTTTGGCTCATTGTATGCTTTAGGGAGAATACCACATTCCAATCTTCAACTTCAATGTCATTTCACTAGTATGTACTAATGCTAAGTATAGGTTATATCCACCGTACCATGTTTTTGTTAGGTAAAGCCCGCGATCTTCACCGTACGTTACAGAGAGCACAAACAATGCTATTAGACCCTACAAAGACAATCAGATGGAGTGTCAATGTCGAACATCTTCAAATACGTTCTTTGATGCACACCGTGCTAAAAAGAGAGCTTGTTTTCGGCTTATCAAATGAACGAGGAGAATTCGAAACCCGAACAAAGTATCATTTTCTTCTAACCAAAAAGGGAGATGAGAATCTCCTTTAATAATAAAGAATAAAGAGCTATACCAAAAATCAAAAAAAGATCTTAGAGGGAATGGGAAAAGTGTGAGATTTTTTTGAATCACTGCTAACTGTTCTAAAAACTTAAACTATTAGATGAAAGCGTGGTTTAATAATTTATTATTTTAACGATCCCCCTCACGCTTAATGTGATCCTTTTATCTAGTACTAAGCCTGAAAATATTTCATTGAAGAGGCAAATAGAGGTCCGGAAAGATTTGAACTTACGATCTCTTACCCGGAAATTATGTGAGAATTTGTGGGACTACTGCTAACTGTTTTAAAAGCTTAAGCTATTTATGAAAACTTGATTTTATAATTAATTACTCTAATAGAAAGATCCTCATGTGGGCGATTGGATGGGGTAACGGTCGAAAAGTGAGCCATCCTAAGTATACTTGATAGCTAATCAAACTTGCATCTCTATAAATAACGTTCCTTAGTCTCTTAGGCTTCACTAAAGCATAGTTGCAAATTCGATCTCCTCCACTCTTGTCAACACCTTGCAAACAAAATCTTTTGAGCGAACACATTTGTATTAGGAAGTGTGAGAGAGTGATTAAGCATTGTTGCCAAGGGGAGATGGCTCCATAGAGAGCCGACCTTTCTAGAAGCTTTTAATGGCAAAAGTACAAAAAAAGTTCTTAAACCTATTAAAAGAAAAGTTCACGTCAATGCTGGTCGTGTGCCCACGTTGAATGGCCAGTGTCCACATCAGCGATTTCCTTCTAAAACGGGCCGGATAGGCTGAATTGTACCAATGTGGAAATATTTGCGACTAAATAATCCAATTGAAAAATTAGGGTTGAATTAATACAAATACAATATGTTGGGACCTTTGTTGGTACTTTTCAGCTTCGACCGGTGGACTATGCGCAACTCCTAAAAGGATTCGGGGAGTGGAGTAGGGACCAATTTGGGCCGAACCACTGTAAAAAATTGTCTGAGCATTTCTCTAATTCTTAAACTCTTTTAGTCCACGCATACAACGTGTCCGACAAATTGCTATTGGTATTGCAATTTCAACTGGACAAACAATTCTATTACCCCAAACTGCCCCACCATTAATAACTACCATGTAAATTTTCAGGCAAAGTTAGGTGGACTTAGGTCAAGAAGGAGATACTTGCTCTCGAAGATGGGTGTGTACAATTTTGTTTGATACGTAACGGGGTAAAAACACAATTATTGTACTTGCACATTAGCCATTCCTTAATAATATTAAATGAAGTGTCGTCCATTTCGATTTTGCGTCGAAATTTACATTGGACGTCGGAAGTTCTCTCTTTTATTTCACTATTTTCACTCTTTGAAGTTGGTTTAGTACGGCTAAAAAAATAAAGATTCGTGTAAACAAAAAAGCACGCTTTTGTCTTACATTAACGTCTGGCTTATGCATGATGAAGAGCATTAAAATATTTAAAATTAAAGCCATGTATTCATCTAAAAGCTTAAATTTTAAAATAATTCATTGTGGTCGTGCAAAATTTTGCACATAAATAAATACACATGCACCTCAAGGAGTTAATTTAAAAATCGAGGGATGGTCATGCGAATCAAATGCACAACATATGGGTCGGTTCTCTAAATCGTCAACAAAACACAAATCGTTGGTAATTGACCTTCTTTTCTAATTGCTTGAATTTGGTCCCCCCAAATTCTAATGAACATGTAATTTGACACATTTTCTGATGAGTCGAGATTGACAAAGATTCAAAGAGAGGGGAGAATCTATGGTGGCGGCGACGGTAGTGTCGTATTTAGCGATACAACCTCGGTGGCTTTTCCGTCGGAATGGTGATCGTGGTGGCTGCAACAAGGAGGGCCGGGGGCTTGGCAATGGTGGCGGTTGCGGCGGTGCGTTGTACTATAATAGACGGAAGAAAACGGACCGAGATGGTGTTTGGTGATGTTGAATTAGATTTGTATTTTGTATTTTTTTTTTGTGAGTTTTAGGCAAAAATAAACATGGTGAAATCTAAATGAAGGGCCACATATATGACGTCGGGTACATGGAGGCTTATTTCAAGTTTTTGAAAATTATATTTGATGGTCTTTAGATTATGCAGATTAGATGCATCAATCGTGTGGACCGATGATTGGTCCCACAACTTAATAGTTGGATGGAATTGATCTAAGGAATCTATATACCGAGCATACCGCTTGCAAACTGCAAATTTCTAAGGTGAGAAAATTACCAAAAAAATCATGAACCTATTGCAATTGCGTCAATTTAGCTTTAAACTTTTTTGTTTTACCAGTCGAGTCCCAAACATTTTGCATTGTGCTAATTATGGCCAAAAATCGTTGACGTAACATTGACTATTTTCAATATTAGTTTTCAAAGTTTTTATTTGGTTTTTTTTGTTTTGTTTTTCTTCTTCTTCTAACCAATCGTCAAGATACAACGACCAGCTAGAGGCAAAGGGCCAGCGATGACGAGCCTCTCCAAGGGCGAGAGAGGCCAAACATTTCGGGATTGGCAAGGGCAAGCCTCGCCCAGTGACGACGAGGTCGACCTTGGCAGCCGTCGGCCTCTAGCCGATCGCCGAGGTATAGAGACTAGCTAGAGGAAGAAAGAAGAAGAGAAGGGGGAAAATGAAAAAAAAAATAATAAATATTGAAAAGAATAATACATTATTAATTGTCTCGTCAGCGCCAATCTCATCATGTAGTATGGTTGGCATCTTTGTCGGCGATTTTTTGCTAAAAGATTTTTTAAAACTAAATTGACATAATTATAAGAGAAATGCTTTCTTGACAGTATTATCAAGAACGATACAATCTCAACCGTAAATCTACACATCATTACTGCGTATTTTGCATAAAGCACTGATGATTTGGAGATCGTGTGGTAAAAAATAAATGACAATACTATCAAACTGTCAAGCTAGCAGCTTTTTTAATTATGATAAGTTGAAGACTTTCTTTGTGCACCCTAACCACTACAACAAGAAATAGGGAGACGACACTAGCTAGGCTATCAAGCATCATCATCGGAAAGAAAGATGAGAGGATGGGACGACGTGTACAAGGTGATGGTGTCGATGTTCCCGCTGTACGTGTCGCTCCTTCTCGGCTACGACTCCGTCAAGTGGTGGCACCTCTTCAACTACGACCTGTGTGACGGCATCAACCGCTTCAACGCCCTCTTCACCGTCCCCCTTTGCGGCTTCGACTTCACCGCCCGCATGAATCCCTTCGCCATGAGCTTCCGCCTCCTCGCTGCCGACGCTCTGTCAAGCTCGCCACCCTCGCGATGCTCGCCCTCTGGGGGAGAGGTTCAGCAGCCGGGCGAGCTACAGCTGGTGCATCACGACATTCTCGCTACGCACGCTGACGAACCTGCTTGTCGTCGCACGCCGGTGATGCGGCCATGTATGGCGAGTGGGGCGTCGATCTGGTGGTCCAGCTGTGCATGTTGCAGTCCCTGGTTTGGTTCCCTCTGCTCCCTGTTTCTTGAGTTCGGAAAGAGGACGATGATAGATCTGGCCACTCCTGCCCCTGAAAATAATTATGTGGTTGATGACGAGAGGGACATAGACAGGAGTTGCGAATAGAACTGAAGTTGGTGATGATAACCATGAGAAGAGGAGCATGGGTCACTCACAATGGTGTGGTTTAAGATGGTCACGAACCCTAATGTGTATGCCAATGTTGCTGGCCTTTCTTGGGCTCATATGGCTAGCAGGTATTATTTGTTTCCGTTAGCGTATTTCTTAGGTACAACAAGATCAGTTTTCAGAAGATGGGATAAGTGTACCGAAAATTCTAAAACTTATCATAAAAATGTAATTGAGTTCAAAACTTGCAAAAAAAATACAATTTAAGTCCTAAAACTTGCCAAAATTAGTGCAATCAAGTTCTTCTGTTAACTCTATCCAATTTAGCTAGTAGAAAATGCCGACATAATTTTATTATTTCTTTTTCTTGCGTGCACTAACATGACTAAAATGATGTTAGGTTGGTCCAAATCTAATTTTTAATTCCAATTTTGTTTAATTGTATTAAAAAAAACAAAAATTAAAAATTAAAAAAAAATAAGGAAGATGTAGGATTGCCAAGAAGGGCCAGCGAGGGTGGAGGAATGGTTGCCGACGGTCGCTAGGCCCTAGCTAGGGGCCAATAAGGGTGGGGAAATGGTCGCCAGCTAGGCCCCAACTAGGGGTCGACGAGGGCCTAGGCCTGCCTAGATCTAAGCAAGGGTCGCGACCCTCACCTAGAAAGGACGAGAGCTTGTAGGCCCTTGCCTATAGTCGGGGGGTCGTTAGGCCGTTCCTAACAATAGTGGGGCAACGGTGAGCTCTCTCATGGATCTTCCTCCTCCTTCTTCTTTTGATTTTTTCTATAAAAAAAAATTGCTTATTTTTAATATGAATTGAATTAAAAATCAGATTTGGAACAAAAAGATGTCGTTTTAGCTACGCTAACACAACGTAGGATACAAAAAATATATAAAAAAAAAAATCACGTCAGTATTTTTCGACTCAATGAACTCAATTATAATCTCATGACAAGTTTTAGGACGGTCAATACACTTGTCCATCAAAAAATTGATCAGT
>JAGVVM010000028.1:0-27500 GCA_019149425.1 Psidium friedrichsthalianum
TTCTACCTTATTGCACTGGAGATCTAATGCTCTTATTATTTACACCTAATTGTGTTATATGTATTTAACACGTGTCTTTTCTATGTGGAAAAATTCAGAAATTGACTACTAAAATCATTAGATTTCTTGTGT
The DNA here is from genome assembly GCA_019149425.1 of Psidium friedrichsthalianum. NCBI lineage: Eukaryota > Viridiplantae > Streptophyta > Magnoliopsida > Myrtales > Myrtaceae > Psidium > Psidium friedrichsthalianum. The sequence goes on from JAGVVM010000028.1 coordinate 133, forward strand.
CTGATTTCAGGATTGGCTACAGTATGATCTCTGATGCTGAGCGAAAAGGGCTCATTACACCTGGAAAGGTAACCGATGGCATATGCATCTCATCTGCCCACTTGTTAGAGAAGCAATATCGATGTTCCCCATTCACTTAAGAATATTATTTTTAAAAGGAAGTTTGGCCTCGATTGATGAACTAGCTGATTTTGCTCTCAAGTATCTTCCTTGGCATTTATTTCCCCATTACGAAAAGGCCCAGACTCAGTTTTAGCTATTCTAGCTGACTTTGCTTGATGATGTCCTTATTTGCAGTGATGGTGTCTTTCTATGAAAGTTCACTCCATACTTGACAGATCTGTAACTCCCCTTTTCTTTTTCAATAGACAATCTGGCACCTGGTCTGATGTTTTAGATAGGGTCAAGACACATTTTATTTTCTCCCTACGAATACGTTTGGTCTATCATGTTGCAAAAGATAGGAATGAACCATAAACTTGCTATTTTATTGTGCTAAATATTCCCTAACCATCTTGTTAGACACTTTGTGTTCCTCTTTTGCTCAGAGTATTCTAGTAGAACCAACCAGTGGGAATACAGGCATCGGTCTGGCATTTATAGCTGCTTCAAAAGGATATAACTGATTTTGACAATGCCTGCATCAATGAGTATGGAACGAAGGGTTCTCTTGAAAGCATTTGGAGCAGAGCTTGTTTTAACTGATGCGGCTAAGGGAATGAAAGGTGCTGTTCAAAAGGCTGAAGAGATATTGAATAGCACACCCAATGCCTACATGCTTCAACAGTTTGACAACCCTGCAAATCCAAAGGTGTGTTTCGCTTGCTGCTTTTCTTGTTAGACCTCAATTTATGTCCGTTTTATTTTTCTAAATACATGGATTTCATCATGGGCCTGGCCACCCACCAAGCCCTCTAATTTCGAAGCACAATTTTGGGCCAGTAGATTCCCTTCTAAACCTGGCAAGCCCACTCACGTCCATCAAGGCCTGGCAATTTTGTTAAGTAAAATTGTATTTTCACATTGTGGGTAAGCCTCGGTAAGGATTTTTCTTTTACCCAACCCATGCCCACCTATGCGCTTATTCATCAAATACTAAATCTAGGTGGGAATATATTAAAAAAAAAGGAAAAAAAAAAAACATAAGGAAGTTCTAATGAAAAGTTCACCTGGTATGCAAACTGAATTCAACCAAACAACTCAACCATAACTTGGTGAATAAGTCTAATCTTGACTGTGAGAGCAACCCCAAACACCTCCCCCCCCCCCTCTCTTCTTTTCTCTCTTCCTTTTCAAGGCACTTTTTCATTTGTGTCGGATTCTTGTCTAACCCAGGAAACTCCTTCTCTCTAGATCAACATACAATTTCTTTTCAAAAACCAAAGCTCAAAGTGCTGTGACCAACGTGGAACGTTAGTTGGATGTTTTGAGCAATCGTTCTATGCATCAGAAAACTTGCAATGTCAGTGATGTGATGCCTCCAAAGTGAAAATTTAAGAGGACAGAAATCAGTGCCCATGAGAATCAGCAAGGCACAATTTGAGAGTTTCATTCATTTTGGCGGTTTGACCATTGTGAATTGGTTGATGATGAGTGCATGTCATAGTGGTGACTGCCGTTAGAAAATAATTTGGTCCAGTTTCCATCTTTGAGAGGAAGTGTCGTGACAGAGAGATTACCTTTTGCTGATCGTATAATGTCTTTGTGTTGAAGTTCCAGATCCTTTTTCGGATGGCAGCAGTGAAGGAACTAATTAGAATGTCTTTATTTGCTTCTATTCTCAATATAATCCACTGCTTGCTAAGCATTTTATTCTATGAAGGTAAATTGCTGAATAAGTGAGTTTTTTGCACCTTTTCAACTGAGTATGTATTCTTTTGGCTTTTTCCTGAAATGAACTGAGGAATTTGCATCTAGGTCATTATATTTCTGTTAATGCCACGTGGTTGAGAATATATATATATATATATATATATATATATATATATATATATATTTTTCCCGCTATTCTGGTTGTGGAATGATTTCCTGCAGATACACTACGAGACAACTGGTCCTGAGATCTGGGAAGACACAAGAGGCAAGGTGGACATTTTTATTGCTGGTATGGTACAGGAGGAACCATAACTGGGGTTGGACAGTTCCTTAAACAAAAAAATCCCAAAATAAAGGTGATATTTTTTTAGTTGAGCACTAACCCTGCCTAGCGCCATTTGTAAATTACGTTTCATTTCCTTATCCATAACCATTAGCATGCTATCATGTAAATTCGACATACAATTTACATTAACTTACACAAGAAAGCTGTGGACCTCAGACAATTTTTCTCGTTAATTTTCTTTCCTGCTCTGCATTTGGCTCTGTTTATGGCAGGTAATAGGAGTGGAACCTTTAGAAAGCAACATTCTATCTGGTGGCAAGCCTGGTAAAAATTCTTCAGCAAATAGAGATAATTGGATCACTTTAATGAAACTTATTGTCAATGGTCCAAGACTACTATTTTCTCTTCTTTTACGCAGGTCCTCACAAAATTCAGGGGATTGGAGCTGGTTTTGTGCCAAAAAATCTGGATCAAGAATTGGTTGATGAAGTCATTGAGGTGCAAGCTTTAACAGTTTTGTTATGCCTCTTTACAGGATCCATTATTTGCATGTGCATGTTTGCATAAGAGGTTATGTGGTCAACATAAACCATCGATGGAGTTATAGCTATTATGGGACTGTTTTCTTGATTCCTTACCCCCTGTTTGAAAGTCTCTGCATTTATTCAATTCAGATGACATGTTAATTAAGTCTCTGGTTAAAACTTGTGTGCTTGTAAATTTAACTGCATCAATTCACAAACTAACAGTGTAATTAGGATTGATAGATCCCCTCGCAGACTGCAATTATGTCCTTTGGATTTCAGAAATTGAGTGTATAAAAATAAACCTAGTTGTATTGGGCTTATTCTAGAAAAGAACATTCTACTTTCTTATAGAAACATGGACTTGCCGTTGTGGATTTAGCCTGCACATGTAGTGCTTACTTTGTTTTACTAATTGTTTTTAAGGCGGCAGTTTTTTTTTTCTTTTTGAAAAAAGAACTCACATTCCCCACTTAATATTGTGAGTGACTCTAAAAGTATCTTCCAAGTGTAGTCTGGCCCCAATTAGTAAACTGGCTGAGCCTTATGTCATTTTCTCGACAAGTGGATTTCTTTTCCGCATTTCTAGACTATGATCTAATTGACTGCCGTGACGTAGTGGTGAAGCCGGATCCATTTAATTAACATGTATACATTTGGACTTTGTTGCTGGAGTGGGATGAAAAGTGTATGATGTAACTTTTAGTCCTGACCTTTTCTGGGCAGATATCCAGCGATGAAGCTATTGAAACTGCAAAGCAAGTAGCTCTTCAGGAAGGCTTATTGGTAAGTGCTTTTAGATTCTTTATTGTCTGAATTAGATGTATGCGGAAGTAAAGTGTCATTTTGTTATTAGTGAACGTGTCTGGCAAGTGCAGTCTAAAGTTATCCACTGCATATAGCCATCCTGGAGGATGTAGACATTTCTTGTACATCGATGGCGAAGTTGACTTCTGCATATGGAATTCAATGGACACTTAGCACAGAAACTTTGTGGTGACATGCAGGCACAGTTGATATTGTTAGTTTAAATTCTGGAGACTGAACAATGGGATTGACAATGCCGTTACTATGGTTTATAAATGTTAGGGTATATGGTTGGTTGTAATGTTGTCTTTCAAATTCATGTACCTTTTTCATGTTTCAGCGTGTATTTTGATGATTTGAACATCGTCTTCTTCTCCTCTTGATGACTTTTAGCATCTGGATGCTTTGTGTCCTACTTTCATTTTGCATTGGAAAAATAGGATGATGGTTAGGTAAGGTTCAAAGCTATATATTCTATGCTTTTACACATCTTTCCCTTTAAATGGTTGGGTTGCATCTCTCCAGTTGGAGCAAAAATTTTCAGGTGCTCTAAAGACTGGGTGTATTTTATCATTTTTAACTGAGATATGTAACCAGGTTGGCATTTCTTCTGGGGCCGCTGCTGCCGCTGCAATGAAGGTTGCAAAGAGACCGGAAAATGCAGGCAAACTCATTGCAGTATGTCTCTTTCTAATGTGACTTGCTTCTTGACATTTGTTATGGATTTAGGATGTTGAAGAATAGTCTGTCATTATGGATATGGTTTTCATTGGAATGGATTTAGCAACTGTAACTAATGGAGGCTTAAAGAGTAGTTATGAAATGATCTTTGTTGGAGGCTCTGAATCACAGTGCAAAGTTGATCAAGACTCTAACCATCTTTTGTTTCTAGGTACTTAAGTTGGATTAGCTGTTGTCTGTCCTTTGAGAGTGATTAATGTTCTGATGGGCTAACTAGCCATGGCCATCGCCTGTGGACATTAAACATCCTCAATATCTTTCTTTTAACCCTTTGCAATGGTCTTCACCTCCCTGCAGAGGCACAGCTAATCACGTTGAGAAAATCTTGGCTTTGCTCAATACTGTCAACAATTTCAGTTTTCCTTCCATAGCTTGCCATTGTTGATTGAAAAGCTTTGCAAAACCTCCTCTTTGAATGCCATAACAGGCAGGATTTGAGCCAGCGCATTGTCTCTACGTGGAGCATTCATTCTGGTTTCTTAGGCTCATATTTTAAGCCAATTGGTGTTTACTTTAGCATTGGAGCTCCCTGCTGGGTGTTGCACTGGAAATGCAACAAGATAGGGAGCTATGAAAGCATGCTAAATACACTATTACAGTCTCTTGATTTGTTCACCGCACTGTTTATGCATTCTTTCATACCTATTACTTAATGCATTCGTGAATGTCAACATTTGCAGGTTGTGTTCCCAAGCTTTGGTGAACGTTACCTCTCTTCTGTTCTTTTCCAGTCAATTCGAGAAGAATGCGAGAAGATGCAGCCCGAACCCTGAAATATTCTCTGAATGATTTATGGAGATTAGAGAGCTGCATTGCTTGCTGATACTCTCCAGCTTATACATATACATCTTGCCTTTTGTTATATCCTTCTCTCGTTACTTCTGTTCTACCATTTGTATTCCATCTGGTCTGGCTTTCGCCTTCCGTGGTAGCGATCGAAGGCAAGTAAGTGACCTTTTCTGCTGCAGTCATTCCTATGTAAGTGACGTTTTCTGCTGCAGTCATTCCTATTCAACTCGTCGGATTTGTTACTTTGGCCACAGCCTTTTGACACCAAAAGCTTGTTGGCTTTCGCCGGCTGGCAGAACCGTTTTTACTCAGTTATAGCCGCAAACTGGCCGAGCTTCTGTTTGTTTCTTGTGAGCTGTTATCTGACCAGTGCCTATCCAATTTCTCTATCGAAATGCTGCCTAGGTGGCATCTGATGTGGCGCCGACATGTCCCTTTTTCCTTTCTCGAATTCAGGTCAAGCCCCCCAACCGCCAATGACCGTTTCTGTTTTGGTGTTGTGCACACAACTTTTCATTACAGGGGCGTAAACAATTTCGAATCCGACCCATCTTACACCTTGCATGCAATGTAAAAGAAAGAAAGGATAGTTACGCAAATGGTCTATGAATTTTAAGCCAATATATCTTTGAAATTTTAATTTGTTTAATCCAGTCCTTAAATTTAACTAATGTGCAAGTGATCTCTCAATCATTATATTCCTATATTCAATTTAGTTCTTAGGTTATCTAATTCATGAATTAAATTGAATGCGTACCAAAAGTTTAAAAATTGTATAACATTTTTTCAAGAAAGAATGTTTATATATAGGATGGATGAGTTTGTTGTCCCTAGGAGACACCGTGCCTCTTGGATTTTCTGCCATATCATAACTGTTCAAGCTTGTATCTATTGAACGGTCGAGTTCTATTATATTTTAATTCAACGGTGAATGATTATAATGTTATAGTCATTTTCAGAATAATAAATTATCTTTATTAAGATCCCTTTTTGGATTGATCCTTTAAAAGCGACAAAGTTGAGGGCCATTTTTTTTTTCCCCTCAATCAAGACAAGAAGTATGACTTTAGCTTGAAAAGAATAACAAAAACATCCGCATGAATTCAGATTACCTTAAACCTCTTTCCCCTTGTTGGAGTTGCCTTGATACGGTCAAGAAATCTTCAGTTAGGAGCCTCGAGGGCAAATCGGTCATTTCAAGAGACAATTAGGGTTTTGCAGCCTCTCCCTCGCGCCTATATAAACACGCACTGCTCGCGTCCTCCCTCAACCCTCGGACAGCTTCAGGCTTCAAGGTAGGCGCTGTGCTAGTTCTATTCATTGTTTCGCTTGTGGATCTTCGTTCGGTTTCTCTTGAATCGATTGGGTCTACGCGAATCATCTCCAACTCTTTTTCCTTTTTAGTAATTCCTGTTTCCCGCGAGCTTTTTGCTCGATCCCTCGAATCTGTTGTGACGGGGGAGAGAAGCCAATTTGCAGAGCAAAGGCGTCGGTTTTTCACGAAAACGATGGCGCGAGTTGCATTGAAGGTTGGCGATATCATCCCGCGATTCTCCGTGCCTGTCAAATCTATCTTCGGTTTTGATCATGGCCTCGAACAAGTCGCGACATTCCTCCCCCCCCCCCCCCCCCTCGCTTTTTCCTATTCGGTTTTCTCCCTCCTTCCTTCGGTCGTATTGACTCAGGCACCTCGGTCCTAAGCAAAGACCTTAAGAGGTAGACCATAAAAGGCTCTATTTGTCGCGACATTCTGGTCGGATTTTCGGATTACTGCCGTCGGGAGTTTCGGCTCGCGCCGGTTCATTCTGTGTTAAATCACAGTCTAATGAGCTAGACAATTGAGCCAGGCACCTCCTGGTTCACTAGACTGTGTTAATTACGTCCATCGAGAACCAATGATAGGTCCAGGTCGATCCTAGATCGATGCATCTTATTGACTACGGCACGCATTTTTACGGGAAAAAAAAACTGATTTGAAAATTATTTTAAAAAGATGAACGAGAAGTACTTTCTTATGTTGGCATAAATACTTTTAATTATTTAATTATTTTAAACCATACGTGTAATGTTTTTAAAATATACGTTTTGACTTTTTTTTTTTCGCAAAATAAACGAAAGTTAAATCTAGCTAGATTTTTCCGTGTTTGATGATGACCACATCAGTTGAATTTAGTTTACATTAGCTAGATTTTTCCCTCTCAAAATCTAACGTCGCTGGACATTTGGTCGAGATTTGTGAAATTAAAGAATTTGATATAGTTAGTACAGAAAGCCAATTAAAAGTGGGGGAAAGAAGACGGGAAAATAAATCTGATCACAGGTGCCCAAGTTCAGATTAAAGAAGAGCACAAACACAAGTCGCAAGTCAGCCTTTGAACGTACATGACCTTTACAACAGTCGAATCAAAGACATAATTTGAACTCTTGGAGACGATTTTGGATAAATTTATCTACCGGTTAAGGACGGTAACCTTCTTAACCTGACGGCTAAAATGATACATCAAGGATGTATGTAAATCGAGTCTTAAGTCCGTACAATTTGGCTGGCAAAAAATGATGTGATTTTTTTTTTTTTGTTATACTTCTCCAATGCGGCTAAAATGATAGTCTGAAGATGATTTTTAATGTAATTTTTATTTAAATTAATTTTTAAAAAATTGTAAAAAAAAAAAAAACCAGAACCGGTGGTGAGGAAGGGATGATGGTGGGAAGACCAGCAGGCCCTGTCACAGAGGCCTGCTAGCCCCGCCGACCATTTCGATGGTGGGCCACCAGTGGTGGCGAGAGCGACATCGTTTAAAATATTTAACAAACCCAACATTTTTCGGACGAAGACATCCCACACAGAATAAAACTGGAACGTTATAGATTGAAATGGTCGAGATCAAAGCATCATAAAGCAAGATAATGATAATTAGACTATTTTACTTGGCATGACAGATCTGGTTTTACCCTGTAATCTCCTCCACTCACAGCTTTATAGTATGGCTGGCTATACTGGATAAACTCTTGACAAAGAGCATTGTGTTATTAAGAGTCCACATAGGCAAATCTGTACATGTAAGCTTGTATCAAGATTGACCCCCTGGTATCCTCAGCTTGCGCAGAAGAAAATTGCCAGTTTCACATCACAAGTACAGAAATATCGGAAATGTTCCCGTTATTTAGAGTTTTTACACCATCAAAATCGGCACAGATTGATCTGTAACACACGATACCAAATGTATCTTCCTACAGCAAAGAGAGACCATGACAGAACATGATATCGAAAAACTACAGCTGCCAGCACAGCTAGTTCTCTTACCTACGAGAGACACAAACTGTATCCACTTCTAGATCGGTACTCACATACGACTCCTCCCAAAATGGCTTTCGAGTGATTGGTGATGCAGCGTGACTCCAACAGGCTCTGTTTATATTTCCATGAAGGAGGGGATTGGAAGAGAGCGAAACTGGAGCTTGCCGGCACATATCCACTCTAGAGCTTCAATTTTCTGTCAAAAATCCAACTAAACGGAATGGTTGGACCTTCCTTTGCCCTTCCCTGAGCTCTCTCTTCCAGTCTCCTAATTCGCGGAGGCAAAGTGCAGACATAATCTCGGGCTTTCCGTCCCTCAGCAGAAAGCCCAGTTAGCTCCTCCACCTTCCATCTGCCCACCAAGAACTCCAAAATATCGGCATAATCTTTATGCCGATATTTTGGAGTTCTTGGTGGGCAGATGGAAGGTGGAGGAGCTAACTGGGCTTTCTGCTGAGGGACGGAAAGCCCGAGATTATGTCTGCACTTTGCTCCGCGAATTAGGAGACTGGAAGAGAGAGCTCAGGGGAAGGGCAAAGGAAGGTCCAACCATTCCGTTTAGTTGGATTTTTGACAGAAAATTGAAGCTCTAGAGTGGATATGTGCCGGCAAGCTCCAGTTCGCTCTCTTCCAATCCCCTCCTTCATGGAAATATAAACAGAGCCTGTTGGAGTCACGCTGCATCACAATCACTCGAAAGCCATTTTGGGAGGAGTCGTATGTGAGTACCGATCTAGAAGGGATTACAGTTTGTGTCTCTCGTAGGTAAGAGAACTAGCTGTGCTGGCAGCTGTAGTTTTTCGATATCATGTTCTGTCATGGTCTCTCTTTGCTGTAGGAAGATACATTTGGTATCGTGTGTTACAGATCAATCTGTGCCGATTTTGATGGTGTAAAAACTCTAAATAACGGGAACATTTCCGATATTTCTGTACTTGTGATGTGAAACTGGCAATTTTCTTCTGCGCAAGCTGAGGATACCAGGGGGTCAATCTTGATACAAGCTTACATGTACAGATTTGCCTATGTGGACTCTTAATAACACAATGCTCTTTGTCAAGAGTTTATCCAGTATAGCCAGCCATACTATAAAGCTGTGAGTGGAGGAGATTACAGGGTAAAACCAGATCTGTCATGCCAAGTAAAATAGTCTAATTATCATTATCTTGCTTTATGATGCTTTGATCTCGACCATTTCAATCTATAACGTTCCAGTTTTATTCTGTGTGGGATGTCTTCGTCCGAAAAATGTTGGGTTTGTTAAATATTTTAAACGATGTCGCTCTCGCCACCACTGGTGGCCCACCATCGAAATGGTCGGCGGGGGCTAGCAGGCCTCTGTGACAGGGCCTGCTGGTCTTCCCCACCATCATCCCTTCCTCACCACCGGTTCTGGTTTTTTTTTTTTTACAATTTTTTAAAAAATTAATTTAAATAAAAATTACATTAAAAATCATCTTCAGACTATCATTTTAGCCGCATTGGAGAAGTATAACAAAAAAAAAAAAAATCACATCATTTTTTGCCAGCCAAATTGTACGGACTTAAGACTCGATTTACATACATCCTTGATGTATCATTTTAGCCGTCAGGTTAAGAAGGTTACCGTCCTTAACCGGTAGATAAATTTATCCAAAATCGTCTCCAAGAGTTCAAATTATGTCTTTGATTCGACTGTTGTAAAGGTCATGTACGTTCAAAGGCTGACTTGCGACTTGTGTTTGTGCTCTTCTTTAATCTGAACTTGGGCACCTGTGATCAGATTTATTTTCCGTCTTCTTTCCCCCACTTTTAATTGGCTTTCTGTACTAACTATATCAAATTCTTTAATTTCACAAATCTCGACCAAATGTCCAGCGACGTTAGATTTTGAGAGGGAAAAATCTAGCTAATGTAAACTAAATTCAACTGATGTGGTCATCATCAAACACGGAAAAATCTAGCTAGATTTAACTTTCGTTTATTTTGCGAAAAAAAAAAAGTCAAAACGTATATTTTAAAACATTACACGTATGGTTTAAAAATAATTAAATAATTAAAAGTATTTATGCCAACATAAGAAAGTACTTCTCGTTCATCTTTTTAAAATAATTTTCAAATCAGTTTTTTTTTCCCGTAAAAATGCGTGCCGTAGTCAATAAGATGCATCGATCTAGGATCGACCTGGACCTATCATTGGTTCTCGATGGACGTAATTAACACAGTCTAGTGAACCAGGAGGTGCCTGGCTCAATTGTCTAGCTCATTAGACTGTGATTTAACACAGAATGAACCGGCGCGAGCCGAAACTCCCGACGGCAGTAATCCGAAAATCCGACCAGAATGTCGCGACAAATAGAGCCTTTTATGGTCTACCTCTTAAGGTCTTTGCTTAGGACCGAGGTGCCTGAGTCAATACGACCGAAGGAAGGAGGGAGAAAACGAATAGGAAAAAGCGAGGGGGGGGGGGGGGGGGAGGAATGTCGCGACTTGTTCGAGGCCATGATCAAAACCGAAGATAGATTTGACAGGCACGGAGAATCGCGGGATGATATCGCCAACCTTCAATGCAACTCGCGCCATCGTTTTCGTGAAAAACCGACGCCTTTGCTCTGCAAATTGGCTTCTCTCCCCCGTCACAACAGATTCGAGGGATCGAGCAAAAAGCTCGCGGGAAACAGGAATTACTAAAAAGGAAAAAGAGTTGGAGATGATTCGCGTAGACCCAATCGATTCAAGAGAAACCGAACGAAGATCCACAAGCGAAACAATGAATAGAACTAGCACAGCGCCTACCTTGAAGCCTGAAGCTGTCCGAGGGTTGAGGGAGGACGCGAGCAGTGCGTGTTTATATAGGCGCGAGGGAGAGGCTGCAAAACCCTAATTGTCTCTTGAAATGACCGATTTGCCCTCGAGGCTCCTAACTGAAGATTTCTTGACCGTATCAAGGCAACTCCAACAAGGGGAAAGAGGTTTAAGGTAATCTGAATTCATGCGGATGTTTTTGTTATTCTTTTCAAGCTAAAGTCATACTTCTTGTCTTGATTGAGGGGAAAAAAAAATGGCCCTCAACTTTCTCGCTTTTAAAGGATCAATCCAAAAAGGGATCTTAATAAAGATAATTTATTATTCTGAAAATGACTATAACATTATAATCATTCACCGTTGAATTAAAATATAATAGAACTCGACCGTTCAATAGATACAAGCTTGAACAGTTATGATATGGCAGAAAATCCAAGAGGCACGGTGTCTCCTAGGGACAACAAACTCATCCATCCTATATATAAACATTCTTTCTTGAAAAAATGTTATACAATTTTTAAACTTTTGGTACGCATTCAATTTAATTCATGAATTAGATAACCTAAGAACTAAATTGAATATAGGAATATAATGATTGAGAGGTCACTTGCACATTAGTTAAATTTAAGGACTGGATTAAACAAATTAAAATTTCAAAGATATATTGGCTTAAAATTCATAGACCATTTGCGTAACTATCCTTTCTTTCTTTTACATTGCATGCAAGGTGTAAGATGGGTCGGATTCGAAATTGTTTACGCCCCTGTAATGAAAAGTTGTGTGCACAACACCAAAACAGAAACGGTCATTGGCGGTTGGGGGGCTTGACCTGAATTCGAGAAAGGAAAAAGGGACATGTCGGCGCCACATCAGATGCCACCTAGGCAGCATTTCGATAGAGAAATTGGATAGGCACTGGTCAGATAACAGCTCACAAGAAACAAACAGAAGCTCGGCCAGTTTGCGGCTATAACTGAGTAAAAACGGTTCTGCCAGCCGGCGAAAGCCAACAAGCTTTTGGTGTCAAAAGGCTGTGGCCAAAGTAACAAATCCGACGAGTTGAATAGGAATGACTGCAGCAGAAAACGTCACTTACATAGGAATGACTGCAGCAGAAAAGGTCACTTACTTGCCTTCGATCGCTACCACGGAAGGCGAAAGCCAGACCAGATGGAATACAAATGGAACAAGAAGTAACGAGAGAAGGATATAACAAAAGGCAAGATGTATATGTATAAGCTGGAGAGTATCAGCAAGCAATGCAGCTCTCTAATCTCCATAAATCATTCAGAGAATATTTCAGGGTTCGGGCTGCATCTTCTCGCATTCTTCTCGAATTGACTGGAAAAGAACAGAGGAGAGGTAACGTTCACCAAAGCTTGGGAACACAACCTGCAAATGTTGACATTCACGAATGCATTAAGTAATAGGTATGAAAGAATGCATAAACAGTGCGGTGAACAAATCAAGAGACTGTAATAGTGCATTTAGCATGCTTTCATAGCTCCCTATCTTGTTGCATTTCCAGTGCAACACCCAGCAGGGAGCTCCAATGCTAAAGTAAACACCAATTGGCTTAAAATATGAGCCTAAGAAACCAGAATGAATGCTCCACGTAGAGACAATGCGCTGGCTCAAATCCTGCCTGTTATGGCATTCAAAGAGGAGGTTTTGCAAAGCTTTTCAATCAACAATGGCAAGCTATGGAAGGAAAACTGAAATTGTTGAGAGTATTGAGCAAAGCCAAGATTTTCTCAACGTGATTAGCTGTGCCTCTGCAGGGAGGTGAAGACCATTGCAAAGGGTTAAAAGAAAGATATTGAGGATGTTTAATGTCCACAGGCGATGGCCATGGCTAGTTAGCCCATCAGAACATTAATCACTCTCAAAGGACAGACAACAGCTAATCCAACTTAAGTACCTAGAAACAAAAGATTGTTAGAGTCTTGATCAACTTTGCACTGTGATTCAGAGCCTCCAACAAAGATCATTTCATAACTACTCTTTAAGCCTCCATTAGTTACAGTTGCTAAATCCATTCCAATGAAAACCATATCCATAATGACAGACTATTCTTCAACATCCTAAATCCATAACAAATGTCAAGAAGCAAGTCACATTAGAAAGAGACATACTGCAATGAGTTTGCCTGCATTTTCCGGTCTCTTTGCAACCTTCATTGCAGCGGCAGCAGCGGCCCCAGAAGAAATGCCAACCTGGTTACATATCTCAGTTAAAAATGATAAAATACACCCAGTCTTTAGAGCACCTGAAAATTTTTGCTCCAACTGGAGAGATGCAACCCAACCATTTAAAGGGAAAGATGTGTAAAAGCATAGAATATATAGCTTTGAACCTTACCTAACCATCATCCTATTTTTCCAATGCAAAATGAAAGTAGGACACAAAGCATCCAGATGCTAAAAGTCATCAAGAGGAGAAGAAGACGATGTTCAAATCATCAAAATACACGCTGAAACATGAAAAAGGTACATGAATTTGAAAGACAACATTACAACCAACCATATACCCTAACATTTATAAACCATAGTAACGGCATTGTCAATCCCATTGTTCAGTCTCCAGAATTTAAACTAACAATATCAACTGTGCCTGCATGTCACCACAAAGTTTCTGTGCTAAGTGTCCATTGAATTCCATATGCAGAAGTCAACTTCGCCATCGATGTACAAGAAATGTCTACATCCTCCAGGATGGCTATATGCAGTGGATAACTTTAGACTGCACTTGCCAGACACATTCACTAATAACAAAATGACACTTTACTTCCGCATACACCTAATTCAGACAATAAAGAATCTCAAAGCACTTACCAATAAGCCTTCCTGAAGAGCTACTTGCTTTGCAGTTTCAATAGCTTCATCGCTGGATATCTGCCCAGAAAAGGTCGGGACTAACAGTTACATCATACACTTTTCATCCCACTCCAGCAACAAAGTCCAAATGTATACATGTTAATTTAAATGGATCCGGCTTCACCACTACGTCACGGCAGTCAATTGGATCATAGTCTAGAAATGCGGAAAAGAAATCCACTTGTCGAGAAAATGACATAAGGCTCAGCCAGTTTACTAATTGGGGCCAGACTACACTTGGAAGATACTTTTGGAGTCACTCACAATATTAAGTGGGGAATGTGAGTTCTTTTTTCAAAAAAGGAAAAAGAAAACTGCCGCCTTAAAAACAATTAGTAAAACAAAGTAAGCACTACATGTGCAGGCTAAATCCACAACGGCAAGTCCATGTTTCTATAAGAAAGTAGAATGTTCTTTTCTAGAATAAGCCCATACAACTAGGTTTATTTTTATACACTCAATTTCTGAAATACAAAGGACATAATTGCAGTCTGCGAGGGGATCTATCAATCCTAATTACACTGTTAGTTTGTGAAATTGATGCAGTTAAATTACAAGCACACAAGTTTTAACCAGAGACTTAATTAACATGTCATCTGAATTGAATAAATGCAGAGACTTTCAAACAGGGGGTAAGGAATCAAGAAAACAGTCCATAATAGCTATAACTCCATCGATGGTTTATGTTGACCACATAACCTCTTATGCAAACATGCACATGCAAATAATGGATCCTGTAAAGAGGCATAACAAAACTGTTAAAGCTTGCACCTCAATGACTTCATCAACCAATTCTTGATCCAGATTTTTTGGCACAAAACCAGCTCCAATCCCCTGAATTTTGTGAGGACCTGCGTCAAAGAAGAGAAAATAGTAGTCTTGGACCATTGACAATAAGTTTCATTAAAGTGGTCCAATTATCTCTATTTGCTGAAGAATTTTTACCAGGCTTGCCACCAGATAGAATGTTGCTTTCTAAAGGTTCCACTCCTATTACCTGCCATAAACAGAGCCAAATGCAGAGCAGGAAGAAAATTAACGAGAAAAATTGTCTGAGGTCCACAGCTTTCTTGTGTAAGTTAATGTAAATTGTATGTCGAATTTACATGATAGCATGCTAATGGCTATGGATAAGGAAATGAAACGTAATTTACAAATGGCGCTAGGCAGGGTTAGTGCTCAACTAAAAAAATATCACCTTTATTTTGGGATTTTTTTGTTTAAGGAACTGTCCAACCCCAGTTATGGTTCCTCCTGTACCAATACCAGCAATAAAAATGTCCACCTTGCCTCTTGTGTCTTCCCAGATCTCGGACCAGTTGTCTCATAGTGTATCTGCAGGAAATCATTCCACAACCAGAATAGTGGGGGGAAATATATATATATATATATATATATATATATATATCTCAACCACGTGGCATTAACAGAAATATAATGACCCAGATGCAAATTAATCAGTTCATTTCAGGAAAAAGCCAAAAGAATACATACTCAGTTGAAAAGGTGCAAAAAACTCACTTATTCAGCAATTTACCTTCATAGAATAAAATGCTTAGCAAGCAGTGGATTATATTGAGAATAGAAGCAAATAAAGACATTCTAATTAGTTCCTTCACTGCTGCCATCCGAAAAAGGATCTGGAACTTCAACACAAAGACATTTTACGATCAGCAAAAGGTAATCTCTCTGTCACTACACTTCCTCTCAAAGATGGAAACTGGACCAAATTATTTTCTAACAGCAGTCACCACTATGACATGCACTCATCATCAACCAATTCACAATGGTCAAACCGCCAAAATGAATGAAACTCTCAAATTGTGCCTTGCTGATTCTCATGGGCACTGATTTCTGTCCTCTTAAATTTTCACTTTGGAGGCATCACATCACTGACATTGCAAGTTTTCTGATGCATAGAACGATTGCTCAAAACATCCAACTAACGTTCCACGTTGGTCACAGCACTTTGAGCTTTGGTTTTTGAAAAGAAATTGTATGTTGATCTAGAGAGAAGGAGTTTCCTGGGTTAGACAAGAATCCGACACAAATGAAAAAGTGCCTTGAAAAGGAAGAGAGAAAAAGAGAGGGGGGGGGGGAGGTGTTTGGGGTTGCTCTCACAGTCAAGATTAGACTTATTCACCAAGTTATGGTTGAGTTGTTTGGTTGAATTCAGTTTGCATACCAGGTGAACTTTTCATTAGAACTTCCTTATGTTTTTTTTTTTCCTTTTTTTTTAATATATTCCCACCTAGATTTAGTATTTGATGAATAAGCGCATAGGTGGGCATGGGTTGGGTAAAAGAAAAATCCTTACCGAGGCTTACCCACAATGTGAAAATACAATTTTACTTAACAAAATTGCCAGGCCTTGATGGACGTGAGTGGGCTTGCCAGGTTTAGAAGGGAATCTACTTGCCCAAATTGTGCTTCGAAATTAGAGGGCTTGGTGGGTGGCCAGGCCCATGATGAAATCCATGTATTTAGAAAAATAAAACGGACATAAATTGAGGTCTAACAAGGAAAAGCAGCAAGCGAAACACACCTTTGGATTTGCAGGGTTGTCAAACTGTTGAAGCATGTAGGCATTGGGTGTGCTATTCAATATCTCTTCAGCCTTTTGAACAGCACCTTTCATTCCCTTAGCCGCATCAGTTAAAACAAGCTCTGCTCCAAATGCTTTCAAGAGAACCCTTCGTTCCATACTCATTGATGCAGGCATTGTCAAAATCAGTTTATATCCTTTTGAAGCAGCTATAAATGCCAGACCGATGCCTGTATTCCCACTGGTTGGTTCTACTAGAATACTCTGAGCAAAAGAGGAACACAAAGTGTCTAACAAGATGGTTAGGGAATATTTAGCACAATAAAATAGCAAGTTTATGGTTCATTCCTATCTTTTGCAACACGATAGACCAAACGTATTCGTAGGGAGAAAATAAAATGTGTCTTGACCCTATCTAAAAACATCAGACCAGGTGCCAGATTGTCTATTGAAAAAGAAAAGGGGAGTTACAGATCTGTCAAGTATGGAGTGAACTTTCATAGAAAGACACCATCACTGCAAATAAGGACATCATCAAGCAAAGTCAGCTAGAATAGCTAAAACTGAGTCTGGGCCTTTTCGTAATGGGGAAATAAATGCCAAGGAAGATACTTGAGAGCAAAATCAGCTAGTTCATCAATCGAGGCCAAACTTCCTTTTAAAAATAATATTCTTAAGTGAATGGGGAACATCGATATTGCTTCTCTAACAAGTGGGCAGATGAGATGCATATGCCATCGGTTACCTTTCCAGGTGTAATGAGCCCTTTTCGCTCAGCATCAGAGATCATACTGTAGCCAATCCTGAAATCAGACACAAGAAATCTAATGATTTTAGTAGTCAATTTCTGAATTTTTCCACATAGAAAAGACACGTGTTAAATACATATAACACAATTAGGTGTAAATAATAAGAGCATTAGATCTCCAGTGCAATAAGGTAGAACAGTAAAAACAAGAAAGTTAACAAATAACGCCTCTTCCAATCGTGCCATACGGAGTGGCTGTACACGGATAATATCGGTAATAGATTCTCTATATTGGAATCACCCAGTTCTTGAAGGCTATTTGTAACAAACACGCAAGAGGAGCAAGTTCCCATCGCGTACCTGTCCTTAACACTGCAACAGGGTTCCATGATCTCAAGCTTGGCAGCTACATTTGCAACACATCCCTTAACCATATTATTCAAGTAAACCATTGGTGTTCTCCCAATGAGCTGTGCCACAAGCCAACCAGTTAAGCAAAGTCATTTCAAAAGACTAATTTAATGATCTTACAAAAAAGAGCGATATAGATGGAGTAAGAGTAGAATCTTCTGAAGTCTTTACCAAATAGAGTAAGATAAAGAACTTGAAATTAAGAAAAGCATGAAAAAACTTGTCATTGAAGCAGACAGCAAAGATATACAGTACAGAGAAGAACAAAAAACTCCTCCAAGGGCCACTTCCTTAAAAGCATCCAGAATCCATTAGACTTAAGAGTAATCTGTATGAAACAATTCACGCACCATGCAGATTCTAACAAATGACGGATTATTTTCACTATCCTCCCAATTTAAGTGTAGCAACCAAGAAAGAAAAAGGGGAATAATATCCAGCCCACTGCTGATTGGTCAAGTGCAACTTCAACTGTAATACACTTTAAAGGAGACACACATCTGCGCAGTGAGGAAAGCACTGAGCAGATCTTCCCAGAACAATGATAAACTATCCATCTCACAACATTTATTCGCAATTACTTTCACCTCTCTTAATTTAACAGATACAGAAATACACGACAATACGATCCTAATATGCCCAACACCGCAATCTTCTGGATTACTTCGAAAACATAAAGCCTTATCAATTTTCTCCACTCTACGTCATCCTTAAACCAGAACCATTATCACTATGGTAAAACTCTGAATATCCAATATTGCATCATAATTGACCGCAACAATTCTCCAGAGCTACGCCGTACTACTCAACCCACACTCGCGCTCATCCATTTCCGCCGAGAATCGAGAAACTAGAATCGCAGAGCACATCTCCGAACAACATGCAATAAAATAACGAGCTAAGCATCTGACAATCGAAACAACGAGATTTAATCGCAGTTGACCATGCTTTCAACTTTTAGGTACCTGAGTGACATCCTCGGCAATGTTCAGGCCTTCAATCTCCGTCTGAGGCTTCACCGAAACCGCCCTACACACCACCGAGAGTCCCGCGGGGGAAGAAGTGGCCGAAAAGTTTCCGGACGACTTCTTCAGCCTCAGAGAAGCCGAGAGCCGTCCCCGAGACTGCTTCATGGTCCTGGACTGGGAGACGAAGAGCTCGCATTTGGAGGAGCATACTGCAGATGAAGGACTGGTCAACGAATTGATCGCGAGAGACGAAGAAGCTGCCATTCTCGCCGATGGAGGTGCTCACCGAGAGAGGGAGAGAGAGAAAGGGAGAATAGCACGCAGGGGGAGGAAGCGGTAAATAATTTTCTATCCACGTTAACGATCTTGACGATGACGTCAATATTGTCGTTGACTAATCTTCTTTTCTTATTTTTGACAAAAATGCTATGTCCATTATAATAAGGTTAATACCACGAAAAATCACAAGAGATGCACCTATAATGAATTTATCCAAAACTATTTTTAACCATAAAAAAATCCCAAACTAATACATTTATGACAAATTTATCCTCCGTTAGTTTTTATTAAATCTAATTGTTCAAGTGCTAAGTTGTATGACATGTGATAATTAATGGTATACCAGCTTGGGGTTTTTTACCCTCTGTTTGTTACATGTGCATCATTTTGAAATTTTTTCTGGTATTAATTTAATTTAACGGAAGGTAAATTTGTTACGGATGCGCCAATTTGGGGTTTTTTGTAATAAAAAATTAGTTTAAAGTAAATTTATCACAAGTGTACCAATTTAGAATTTTTGGTGGTCAAATAATTAGTTTGGGATAAATTTGTCACAGCTGTACCATTTTTAGGATTTTTTATAGTAAAAAAATAGTTTAGAATAAATTATCATAAGTGTATAAGTTTAGATTTTTTTTTTGGGCATTAACCCTAATAATTAACTATTCTTTTTATTAAATAGTGACAGAAATGTCATCTCGTGTTAACAATGGAGAATTTTTTGTTTTCTGTACTTAAAAGATCTAAAAATTTGTGGTGTAGTCACTTTTTCTATCAAATCAATATGTTAAAAAGTGAAATCCGACATCATTTACTTGTCTTAATTTTTGTGTACGAATTATCTTTGTCAATGATTAAAGGTGGAATTCGGTCATAACTAGGACGAAATCGAAGCGAATTTAGGCCCACGAACAATGTCCTATGCTCAAAAGGCATAATTCTGTCTCGACTCAGCATGCATATGACAAATAGTTAATATAAGCATCCGAATAACTCGAGCCAGAAATAAGATTCTATTAATAATCAAATTGAATCGAAGAATTGAGATATTGTTTAAAAAAATTTCACATTCTTTTAAATTTAGTTAGAATGGTCGAATTTATACTCTTATTGCGTCCTTGTCTTTCTCAATTCCTACCATAAGATTGCATACCAATTTGAAAGGCATTAATAAAAAGTTAGCAAATCTATTTGTCATTTTTTTTTTGTCAAGGGATCTAATTCAATAATCACAATTCCTAATAATCCTTCACGTGACGACATATGAATATCTCATGTACGACCTATATACAACCTAATTCTCTGGATCTGGCCTCGTGTACAACCCACATACGACCTAATTCTCGATCAGGACGATATGCGACGGTCTCGAGATTTAGCTACTTCATGTGGACTCCCTCGTCATAATGTAATGGACAAATGGGAAGAGTAACAAACATGCCTTTTAAGGATTATTACCTTTTTTTGGTCGAGTTTTAAAGATTATTTCCTCTTTTTTTTTTTTTTGGTTGAGGGTGGGGCAGCGTTTGGAATTGGGGTCCACACGCACAAATGGGCCTTTTCCCTTGGGAGAGAAAATTCCAAGTCGTTCCAAACTTCCGTCCAGTTTCAGCGGACCCGCTAAGCTCTTTGTACCTTTGTTCTTTTATCTTCTTCTCTCCGTGAGGGCCCGAGGCTTGAACCAGCCAGCTTACCAAAGAAATCCAATCATGGACCCAAATATAGTTACTATTCTTTTTTTTTTCCTAATGATAAGTCAACGAAATTAAGCCAGACAGAGATGTTGGACCACATTGAGATTCAAGATATGTAAAATGTACTACAACTCAAACAAGTTATTCCCTGAAAAATAGGTCCTACCAAATGCTCCCTATAGAAGTCCTGTCACACACAGAATTAGGGAAAGAAACCATGTGACCCTCTCAGATCTCGCCGAGGTATATCTGCTTATCGCTACCGCAAGATCCAATGATGGGCTCGGTCGGATGGAACACAGTCTCGTTCACGGATCCCGTGTGGCCCGGGAGCTTGTACAGGATCCGTCGGGATGTTGTGTCCCAGATGTAGACCATGCGATCTGCGCTGCCAGCAGTGACCTTGCTTCCGTCAGGCGACCAACCGCACTTCAGGAGGTTCTTCTCGAAGTTGTGCTGATGACCTTCCATTATCTTCACGCAACGGTTTTGCGGTGCATAGGGTCGCATGTCCCAAATGCAGAGCTTGCAGTCCATGGCATTAGTAAGGAGATAGGAGCCATCAGGACTCAACTGCATACCTGTTATTGTATCTTGGTGGCCTTGAAGGGTCATGGTAACTTCACCTTTGCGTATGTCCCATACCTTCACCTCAGTGTCTATTCCCCCAGTGAAAATTTTATCCGACGCATCAGAAAAAGAAACCGCCGTGATTTGGTATTTATCTGGAAATGTTTGGATGGCACCTCTTTGACGCATGTCCCAGAGCTTGGCAGTTCCGTCATCAGATCCACTCACCACGAGAGGAGGCCCTCTCCGTGAAGGACAGCATGAATTGACAAATGAAGAATGTTCTACCATCTTTTTCACTTGTTTTCCCGTTTCAACATCCCAGGCTCTTAGGGTTTTGTCAGGACTGGCTGATATTATCTGAGAGCCGTCCGTTGTCCACTGAAGATCCAGAATTGCATTTTTGTGCCCTTTCAAAACCATGTAGTTTTTGCAATCCCCATGCACGTTCCATAAGAAAATTTCTCTGTCGTGAGACCCAGATGCAATGACTGTCCCAGCAGGATTGAACTTCATAGTGTAGATAGCACTCTGGTGACCTGTTAATAACATGATAGGCGATTCTAAGCTCGACGTTCTCTGTCTCCCATGTGGCATGGGTCCTTGAGGAGGAGCACTGTATGGAATGGTAGACCATTCCATTGGTCTGGGACCAGCTACTGATAAAGCATTTTCACCCTCTCTTGGAACAACTTGCATGGTTGCTTAATCCAAATTAAAGTTCGACTTCTCTGCACCCCAATACTGAGACGATCAATGAGGGAATTAACACATGATGAGAGAAACACATAGTAAACAGGTTCAATAAACTTCTTTAACATTAGCAAAGCAAGCAGATTCATACATCACGCATCCACCATTACATACAGGCACCTACTTTTGACCCAGAATAACAGGCATAGCCTACCAAGCAAAGATACCAGGTCCAACAGTAGTTTTACTGCACCCATTATTTCAGAGATTAAAAAAGAAAAATTAAATTAATAAACAGGAAAGAGCTTCCAAAGAAATTGGTTCAAATATAACGAAGAGAAGTGCTTAAATACCTGGAATACAAGGACATTAACGTGAATTTCTTTATAAAAGGAACAAAAGAAAAAGAGGGGTTAGATGATGTCAAATCATGAAACTTGGGTGAAAAAAGGATGGTGACTCCACTCACTGCTAACAAGTGGAAAAGGATCCTCTGAAATGGTTTCCAACACGCAAGAGAGAAAATCTTAATCGCAGAAGAGAAAGTGACTTCATAAGAAGCAAAAAAGGCATACAAGGAGAGAAAATGGGAAACCAGTAAATTAACTCAAAGGAAGTTCTTAACAGAAGAGAATAAAAAGGATCCATGTCACCAAAAACAAACAACCTTTAGGTAAGCCAAAATTGTTCAAACATATTACAGCCCATTATTGATGGTCTTCAAAAGGGGAAAAGACAGATACTTTGCTACAACGACAGTGTGGGATCAGTAGATGCATGCAAACAGATGACTAAACAGATGCATAGGATACTAATTCATATGGGACAAAAATAGTGTGGAAGGAAGGTACTCAAGGACAAATTTGAGAAACAGGGCTAAGACTAGGGAAATTATTTGGTAGTTTGGATCTGCACTTCCAGTCTTTGAAAAAGCACCAAAAGGACTGAAAATATGAAGATAGAGTGCTTGGTGATTTAATTTCAGCAAAATTAAGAATCTAGAGGATATAAAGTTTCAGGAAGAAAAGACCACTTCAATCAAAATGGTAAAGAGTTGGAGTAGGGAAAAACTAAAGACAAACCATGTGAAAACCACGACTTCCGAATTCTTCACTTACACAAGTTGTAAATTTTTTGATGAAATTGCACTTTATAGTAAATACAACTTAATGGATGAAATGAACATAAGGAACTCAGTACGGACCAGGTATTTCTGGTTTCATCCAAAAGCTTCTTCAAGAAATAGCTGCATTGAGGCAAAGCAATTGAAATTTCAAGCATCATTGCTGCCGGTCACAATTTGCTAGGAGCAAACAAAGTAAAAAATTTACTTCTACAGTCATTTTGCATCTTTCATATGAGTTTTCAAGTACTGATACTTTTGGATTTGCTTTCCTAGGTAGGTTTCTACAGGTAAAGGACTCTATTCCTGTACCATAGCACTTTAAATCTGTGACCAGCTCTCCATACTTGCATAAATATATCTCTGAAAGATCTATACTTGCTTTCCTAGATCTTGAATTTCAAGAGACACCCCTTTTGTTTGTGTTTCACGCTTGAATTCTCCATGAACCTTTCTTCAACCTAATCTTGGCAACCAAATTTCGGTGGGGTTCTCTCCCCGTGTCAATGTTCCTATCCAAGCAAGACACCTTTCAAGTTGGTAACGAAGCCACGCAGCAGAGAGGCAACGAAAAAGCACAAAACCTCCTACAGCATCTGTAGAACGGTGATTCATTGGGCCAAATGCTATAGCCTATGTCCAATCTTTCTCAGCGAACCACTGAACACGAAGCAAGCCAAACAAGCATATAATCAGATCATATGACTGGCTTATCTTGTTCTAACCATCTCATGTCCGGGGTTTAGGGTTTAACGGTTCAGCTATGATGTGCAAGCAATTGATTCCGAGTGAGCGAAAGACGAGCACATACATATCGACTACCAGTTCCGCCCACAGACCTAACAAAACTGAGAAGAGATCTTCTCAAATTGAGGCGAAAATTGCAAACGAGGAACAAAGAACCCTAACACCATCGACCACAAACACAACCTATTTGGTACGGAGAAAAGAACGAGAAACACCTCGAAGCGAATCCGACCGACGGAAAGCCGGAACGTCCTCAGTCGAGCAAGAACGCAAAACACACAAACGCTGACAAGCACGAGAGGGGGGAGGGGAGGAGGGAGAGAGAGAGAGAGAGAGCCTGCCTACGGTAGTAGTGGCGCAGCAAGAGGGTCAGAGAGGATCTTCGTTTCAAGAAACGCCACTTCGAGCTGGTTTATGAAAATGGCGACGAGAGGACACCGCAGAAAGAGAGAGAGAGAGAGAGGGAGGGAGGACCTTCAGGCCCGATTTGGGACTGGGCCTAAGATTCTTTCCCGAGGCCCGTCCACGAAAGAGGTGTTGTTCAATTGAAAGACCTCTTCACCTGCGACGGCGGTGTTGGCCGGAGCAGAGGTATCGCCGGAGACAACCATTTCGAAATCTTTGTAAGATAGAAGAAATCCGGGGGATAAATAAAGTAAATGTGCGTGTGCCACTGGTGACAGGCCGTCATTACCCATGGCAGAGCAATGCCTGAGCTCGTTTTCTTGCAGCTAGATTTAATAGTAAGTGATCCGGGCCATTGGCCCAATTTAAAGGATCAAGCGACTTATACCATCCTTGGTCATGAGTAGTACATCGGCCAACTCATGCGCGCAACGCCCTGATGCAAAGGCACAAGCATGGTTTGATGGAGCGTTTGTGAGAAATAAAGAATGAAAATGGATCGTGAAAAAATGTTCTGCTCAATTGTATTAATTTAACGGCGCAAACAATGTTCAACAATGGACTACCGGGATATGAGAGTTTTAATTAGTTGAATTATTATAGAAATATCAAAAATAACAAAAAAATGCGAAAATTCCTAAAATAGCCCCGGACTATGTCGATGTGCAGTCGACTCAGGCGGGTGACACTCAAGCGGGTGATGATGCATCTTGGACAAGTTCGGATCAAGACTTGCGACACTAGCGCACGGAAGTGCTCATGGAGGAGAGCCGAAGGAGCGGATGTGGTTTTTCCGAGAGGGCGAAGATAGGGGTAACCGAACATGCAAGCCGAATTTGCAGCTCCGACCGAACCAGCTTCTACAAAATGACCGGTGTGCCCTTGACTTGTTGCACAAGAACGCCGCAACCAAACTGGAGTATTTTGCTTGTGGATTCTCTCTTCTTTTTCCTTCTCCACCTTTCAACCTAAATGCCATGATGGATGAACTAGATGGATAGCTATAATGCAATCAGCCAAGTATACGTGATGGAAATGATTTAGCAGAGTAAAATTGATTGTCCCTTGGTTCTTTTTTAGGCTAAGAATAATCAGATCTAACAGCTAAATTGTGATTTGGACAAGAAAATACACCAATTTTACTCCTATTACATGGTAACTTTTCTTAAGAAAGTTCTATTTCATTTCACTCTTTTAAGTGTATCCAGTTTCACATATCATTCACAGGATAGGAAATCTTTGCAAGAGAGAATTTACTTCCGGAAGGAAAATTGACCCCGTTATGCTTCAGAGAGATCGGCACTATCACTGCCGGGAGAGAGTGACTTTGGAGGAAGGCTTTCAATTTCAGGATCGTTGGACGGCTGAGATTCATGCCTCGCAGCTGCCTGTAGGACCCGATTTTGCACGTCTGAGGATGAGGGTGAGGTTGGCAGTCCAAGGCCATTCGTTTCCAATTTGCCAGCAGCCCAAGCGAAAGCTTCAGCTCCAACTTTAACAGGAGCAACCAGCCACCTTCAACGTAGAGAGCAGACAATTATCAATGACAGGCCAATGAAATGTTCCAGGGAAGAGTTATTTTTCAGACATTGAACAGAGAAAAGTCCATTTTAATTGTTTCATCACATAAAATAGTTCCTGAAAACACAAATTCCGATAAAATAATCTCAGGAGTTGTCTGGCAATATTATTTGCCAAGAAAATGTCCTTCAAAGTGTAAGGCTTACCTCAGGTCTTGCTTAAAATCTTCTGAGCCCTCATAAGAAGTAAGCCGCCGATAAATTGTCTGATAATACAAATAAGCAATATAAGAAGGTACAACAACAATTAGCAAAAGTTGCGAGGTATGTGGGGAATCTTAATAAACAAATCCAGAAAAACTCTTGTAAGTTGCAAAAAGTTTGAGGCTTGAAACAAGCATCAGATTGCACTAACACAGATGATAGGAGCAACATCGTATATCAATGCCGCCCCTGAGACCTACATGAGGGATGAACAATATCCTCATCGAATCTACATTTTTCTATCAAAGGGGGCTCGTACAAGCCTCATATGGCTCCCCTCCCTTACGTGCACAGTAAGAATAAAAACGATTGGCTCACTATCTGACAGGAGAATGAAATGTGCAGGCTTTGAAAATCACCACATTCTTTTACAGTAATTACATAACTATTTTTTTGTTTCAAAATACTGTCATCATGTGGATTAAGAGGCACTTCACTTTACGCTCTTCCACTCTTTACACGTAACCTTTACATGGAGATAAACAATTCAGATGCAAATATGTAAAGAAGTACATAGGTAGCTCAGTGCAAATTGCAACACTGTAGCAGAAATAACCTCACAAAAAATAAGGGAAGAGAGATCACTATCAAAGGAGAAAAGGCAGTCACCAGTATTGAATCATCTTAGGAAGAAAAAAGTACCTGGCCAAGGCCAACAACTCCAATAAATTGTAATGTCTTCTCCCACTCTGAAAAAAAATTGATTTCTGCTTTAGAAGGATGAAAAATAAGTCAAACTTATGCGTGAACAGTAAAACACCTGTCTGCCACCCCCACCTCGCCAAAATCCCAAAGAATATTACGAGTAGAAGTAGTATAGTTCATGCAGAAATACCACCATAATATCCAAATTCATTGCGAAACATTCTTCAGGAAAAGACACTCACCAACAAGTGCGTATAATGCAGCCAGAAGACCCTGCCATTAAATAGTTAAACAGATTGGCGAAAGGTATATGTGAAGATGCACAGAAAACCATCTTTATCCCCAATTAAAATCAATAAAGAACTCAATCAGGAAACTTGCAGGACTATTTAGCTTATTTAATTTATTAATTTTTGCCAAGCAGACCCCTTAATGTTGGCTGCAGATAGGCCATCTGCATTTCTGTTAATGCATACATACGACACAGAATACAGGCAATAGAGAGATACGATTAACTAAAACTGTTCATCGAGCAAAAGGTGCGAATTATATAGGTCTTACCACACCAGAAGCAAAAAGTTGCAAAGGAGAAGGGTTGATCTCCTCCAGTATTGCCTCAGCCTCCTGAAATGATGTCAACATGCACAAGCATCTCAAGCAGATCAATCCTTTGAACAGAGCGAGTGTCAAACCGTCGCAGATAACTAGGTAAGGGGAAGCTAACTTTTATTTGACAATGCTGGATAATTCATGCTAGAGAACACTAGTTAGAAGTAGGAAAAAAGTCACTAAGGGGCCCTTGAGCATGCAGTTATCCATTTCTCGAATGCATTTTG
>JAGVVM010000028.1:32500-35449 GCA_019149425.1 Psidium friedrichsthalianum
TTTGGTTGCCAAGATTAGGTTGAAGAAAGGTTCATGGAGAATTCAAGCGTGAAACACAAACAAAAGGGGTGTCTCTTGAAATTCAAGATCTAGGAAAGCAAGTATAGATCTTTCAGAGATATATTTATGCAAGTATGGAGAGCTGGTCACAGATTTAAAGTGCTATGGTACAGGAATAGAGTCCTTTACCTGTAGAAACCTACCTAGGAAAGCAAATCCAAAAGTATCAGTACTTGAAAACTCATATGAAAGATGCAAAATGACTGTAGAAGTAAATTTTTTACTTTGTTTGCTCCTAGCAAATTGTGACCGGCAGCAATGATGCTTGAAATTTCAATTGCTTTGCCTCAATGCAGCTATTTCTTGAAGAAGCTTTTGGATGAAACCAGAAATACCTGGTCCGTACTGAGTTCCTTATGTTCATTTCATCCATTAAGTTGTATTTACTATAAAGTGCAATTTCATCAAAAAATTTACAACTTGTGTAAGTGAAGAATTCGGAAGTCGTGGTTTTCACATGGTTTGTCTTTAGTTTTTCCCTACTCCAACTCTTTACCATTTTGATTGAAGTGGTCTTTTCTTCCCGAAACTTTATATCCTCTAGATTCTTAATTTTGCTGAAATTAAATCACCAAGCACTCTATCTTCATATTTTCAGTCCTTTTGGTGCTTTTTCAAAGACTGGAAGTGCAGATCCAAACTACCAAATAATTTCCCTAGTCTTAGCCCTGTTTCTCAAATTTGTCCTTGAATACCTTCCTTCCACACTATTTTTGTCCCATATGAATTAGTATCCTATGCATCTGTTTAGTCATCTGTTTGCATGCATCTACTGATCCCACACTGTCGTTGTAGCAAAGTATCTGTCTTTTCCCCTTTTGAAGACCATCAATGGGCTGTAATATGTTTGAACAATTTTGGCTTACCTAAAGGTTGTTTGTTTTTGGTGACATGGATCCTTTTTATTCTCTTCTGTTAAGAACTTCCTTTGAGTTAATTTACTGGTTTCCCATTTTCTCTCCTTGTATGCCTTTTTTGCTTCTTATGAAGTCACTTTCTCTTCTGCGATTAAGATTTTCTCTCTTGCGTGTTGGAAACCATTTCAGAGGATCCTTTTCCACTTGTTAGCAGTGAGTGGAGTCACCATCCTTTTTTCACCCAAGTTTCATGATTTGACATCATCTAACCCTCTTTTTCTTTTGTTCCTTTTATAAAGAAATTCACGTTAATGTCCTTGTATTCCAGGTATTTAAGCACTTCTCTTCGTTATATTTGAACCAATTTCTTTGGAAGCTCTTTCCTGTTTATTAATTTAATTTTTCTTTTTTAATCTCTGAAATAATGGGTGCAGTAAAACTACTGTTGGACCTGGTATCTTTGCTTGGTAGGCTATGCCTGTTATTCTGGGTTAAAAGTAGGTGCCTGTATGTAATGGTGGATGCGTGATGTATGAATCTGCTTGCTTTGCTAATGTTAAAGAAGTTTATTGAACCTGTTTACTATGTGTTTCTCTCATCATGTGTTAATTCCCTCATTGATCGTCTCAGTATTGGGGTGCAGAGAAGTCGAACTTTAATTTGGATTAAGCAACCATGCAAGTTGTTCCAAGAGAGGGTGAAAATGCTTTATCAGTAGCTGGTCCCAGACCAATGGAATGGTCTACCATTCCATACAGTGCTCCTCCTCAAGGACCCATGCCACATGGGAGACAGAGAACGTCGAGCTTAGAATCGCCTATCATGTTATTAACAGGTCACCAGAGTGCTATCTACACTATGAAGTTCAATCCTGCTGGGACAGTCATTGCATCTGGGTCTCACGACAGAGAAATTTCTTATGGAACGTGCATGGGGATTGCAAAAACTACATGGTTTTGAAAGGGCACAAAAATGCAATTCTGGATCTTCAGTGGACAACGGACGGCTCTCAGATAATATCAGCCAGTCCTGACAAAACCCTAAGAGCCTGGGATGTTGAAACGGGAAAACAAGTGAAAAAGATGGTAGAACATTCTTCATTTGTCAATTCATGCTGTCCTTCACGGAGAGGGCCTCCTCTCGTGGTGAGTGGATCTGATGACGGAACTGCCAAGCTCTGGGACATGCGTCAAAGAGGTGCCATCCAAACATTTCCAGATAAATACCAAATCACGGCGGTTTCTTTTTCTGATGCGTCGGATAAATTTTCACTGGGGGAATAGACACTGAGGTGAAGGTATGGGACATACGCAAAGGTGAAGTTACCATGACCCTTCAAGGCCACCAAGATACAATAACAGGTATGCAGTTGAGTCCTGATGGCTCCTATCTCCTTACTAATGCCATGGACTGCAAGCTCTGCATTTGGGACATGCGACCCTACGCACCGCAAAACCGTTGCGTGAAGATAATGGAAGGTCATCAGCACAACTTCGAGAAGAACCTCCTGAAGTGCGGTTGGTCGCCTGACGGAAGCAAGGTCACTGCTGGCAGCGCAGATCGCATGGTCTACATCTGGGACACAACATCCCGACGGATCCTGTACAAGCTCCCGGGCCACACGGGATCTGTGAACGAGACTGTGTTCCATCCGACCGAGCCCATCATTGGATCTTGCGGTAGCGATAAGCAGATATACCTCGGCGAGATCTGAGAGGGTCACATGGTTTCTTTCCCTAATTCTGTGTGTGACAGGACTTCTATAGGGAGCATTTGGTAGGACCTATTTTTCAGGGAATAACTTGTTTGAGTTGTAGTACATTTTACATATCTTGAATCTCAATGTGGTCCAACATCTCTGTCTGCCTTAATTTCGTTGACTTATCATTAGGAAAAAAAAAAGAATAGTAACTATATTTGGGTCCATGATTGGATTTCTTTGGTAAGCTGGCTGGTTCAAGCCTCGGGCCCTCACGGAGAGAAGAAGATAAAAGAACAAAGGTACAAAAGAGCTTAGCGGGTCCGCTAAAAA
>JAGVVM010000029.1:0-26823 GCA_019149425.1 Psidium friedrichsthalianum
AGAGTCGAACCAAAAATTCATTCGAGGATTAAGGAACTACAGTCTACAGATCCTGATGTTCAGAAGATCGTAACTATGGATGTAGCAAAGAGGAAACCAGAGTTTCAGGTGACAGAGGATGGGATTCTAAAGTTCAGAGGACGCCTGTGTGTGCCGAATAATGAGGAATTAAAGGAAGAGATTTTGACAGAAGCTCATCGTAGCAATTATAGCACTCATCCAGGTAGTACGAAGATGTATCAGAACCTGCGTCAGTACTACTGGTGGAACAGAATGAAGGTGGATGTGGCCAACCACGTGGCAAAGTGCCTGACTTGTCAGCAGGTGAAAGCACAACATTGCAAACCTGGAGGATTGTTGCAGCCATTGGAGATTCCAGAATGGAAGTGGGAACATGTTACGATGGACTTCGTGACTGGTTTACCAAGGAGTCAAAGGGGCAACGATTCAATTTGGGTTGTGGTCGATAGGCTGACCAAATCTGCTCACTTCATAGCAGTACGAAAGGACCTTGCTCTGGAAAAGCTGGCTGAATTATATGTTCGACAAATCGTTCGTCTGCATGGAGTACCAGTTACCGTCACGTCGGACCGTGACCCTCGCTTTACTGCGACATTTTGGAAAAGTCTGCAGACCGCGCTAGGAACTGAGTTGAGGTATAGTACGGCATATCATCCGCAAATCGATGGACAAACGGAAAGGACGACTCAGACATTGGAGGACATGTTAAGAGCCTGCGTGATAGACTTCAAAGGTGGATGGGAAGAACAATTGCACTTGGTGGAGTTTGCGTACAATAACAGCTATCAGCAGAGCATCAGGATGGCTCCATTTGAGGCTTTATATGGAAGAGCTTGTAGAACTCCAATATGCTGGGACGAGATTGGTGAAAGAGCATAACAGGCCAAGAACTGGTTCAGCAGTCTATTGAGGCAGTGAAAGTGATAAGGGACAGGCTGAAAACAGCTCAGAGTCGCCAGAAAAGCTATGCAGATAGGCGACGTAGGCCATCGAATTTCAAGTAGGCGATCATGTGTTTTTGAAGGTGTCGCCAATGAAAGGTCTATCTCGATTTGGGAAAAAGGGAAAGTTAAGCCCGAGATTTGTAGGCCCATTCGAAATCTTGGAAAGAATTGGAACATTGGCGTACCGTCTTGCTTTACCGCCAAACTTGTCTCAAGTGCATAATGTGTTCCATGTTTCGATGCTGAGGAAGTATGAGCCTAGCTCGAGCCATATACTCGATCATGAAGTCGTTGAAGTGGATGACCGAGTTTCGTACGTGGAAAGGCCCGTTCGAATAGTAGATCGAAGAGAACACGTCCTACGGAACAAGACAATATCCCTGGTCAAAGTAATTTGGGAGCATCATGGAACAGAAGGCGCAACGTGGGAAAACGAGGACGAAATGAAGGGCAAGCACCCTCACTTGTTTATGTAATTAATAGTGTTAGCGGGAATGAAAATTTCGAGAACGAAATTCCTATAAAGAGGGGAGAGTTGTGACGTCCCCAAAGTCATGCACAAGAAGACAAGAGAAATTAATGTTTTGGACCCATCTTCCTTGCACAAATCCAGCTGAAATCCACTCCACGTGCCCCTTCTTTTTCTCTCTTTCTTTCCCCTATCTACCGAGCCCAATTTTCCAAGTAGATGAGACAAACTCTCATCATTGCAGCTAAAAATTTCCCCTTACATGCATGAACGTCCGTCCACGTTTCCCCTCCCCCATTAATTAGCTCTTCTTTTCCCTTGCCAATCAGACGAAATTTCATGATTTGAGCCCACTTATTTACTGTTCACGTAAGAAGTTGCTGCAGCTAGCTCCTTCTTCTCCTTCTTTCTGCGGCATTTTCTCCTTCTTGGGCTATTCTTCCTTCGGACGAAGACTGGTTACTGGTTCTGCTGACTTCATTTGGTCCTTCGGCTGCTGTTGCGCGTTCCTTTTCTTTCTCGGCTGCTAGTGCCTCTTCTCCATCGTACTGCTACTTGATCTTCGTCTGCTGCAGCTGCTCTCTCTCTTAGCTGCAACTTCCGTTATTGCTGTCTGTTGCTGCACAGCTGCGTCTGTTCCTCCTCCTTCTTCATTTTCTCGGTTGGAATCCACCTACCGTAAGATACTCATCCTCTCAGCTGAACTTGTTGCCTCTGTTTTCCACTGCTGCTCCTTGTTCTTTTTTTTTTCCTTCTCGGCCACGTGAACTCACGGCAAGTTTGCTGCTCCAGTTTCCGCACGTAGGCTTACTGTAGTTGCTGCCGATTTCTCCTTGCTCTCAGTTGATCTTCTGCTGGCTGTGGACTGCTCACTGTTGCTCCTCAGCCGAGACTTGCTCCTACTGTAGCAGCCACCGCCCCGTTCGGCCGTCCGTCGTGGCCCGAGCTCATCACCGCTTGGCCCGAGCTCGATCGTCGTCCGTGGCTCGATCTCGTCGTCGCTCGGCCGAGCCACCTCGTCACCGTCGCTGGCCCAAGTTCGCCGTTTAGCCGAGCCACGATTGTTCCACCGTCCCCGAGCTCGAACTGGATTTTTAGGTGAGCACATTTCTAGACTTAACTTAGAATGTCGGGTATGCTAGGGACTAGTAGGGAAAATTTTATGTCGAAAAATATTAAATTCCTTGAACGTAGAGTATCGATAAATTGCTACTAGCCATAAGAGTAATATTGATAATTTTTGTGGACTCTAGAAATTGCTCCATGTGCTAGATTGCTTGCCTTTGAACCTATGTGACTTAGAATGGAAACCGGGTCCTGGAATGCGAGTTTTTGTAACGCAAAATGCCTGGTTATTATATTTGATTTATTTTGAGTTGAATGGTGTGCTTTGGTGAATAATCTTGGGAAATGCATGTGGCAGCATGAGTGTTTACGGGGTGGGCCAATTGAGAATTCTGTGATGCTCATCATTAATCTGCATATTGGCATGAGACATGTGCATTTGGCGGAGTGCGTAGAACCGTGCGGGACGGCCCGGCAGTGTCTAGAGGGCCACCGGGAATGCGGGGTGATAAGGAGGTGCCGATCGCAGTGTTAATTGAGCCACGGTCTTGCACTTGCGCCTGAACGTGCTCGGCACGGGGTAGCTGAAGAGACAAGGGTGCCAACTTCGGTGTGATTAGACACGGGTTGAGGCACAGACCTAAGACGTCCATGACGTGGCTGGGACCGGAAGTGCTATTGAGCCACCGGTGGGGTTCGGTCCGGAAGAGCTAGTGAGCCACCGGGGACCCCAAGTGAATCATTGAGCATCTCTGCATTGGCATCTGTATGATCTGAGGTCACAATTTGCATGTGATGATTTACATTCTAGCAAGAAGTGCATGCTGCTTTCTAAATTAAGTCTAGACGTGTGTTCACTGAGTTTCGACTCACATATTTTTGGCTAATCGCCATTTCAGATCATTGATCATAGACCTGTTCTCTGATATCCGAGGAGTTTGATCCGGAGGAGTGGTCCTTACTAGAGGACGAGTAGTCCTGATGATGCCTAGATGGAGACTAGTGACTTTTTGATTTGGCCTATTCCCTTTTGTTAGTGGCCAACTCAGGTTTTGAGGTTCAGATGATAATCTTCCTCCCAGGTTGTATAGAACTCTTACTGTTATATGTAAATTAAATCTTCTCTATCTCTCTATCCCACATGTGTATTTGTCAGGGGTTGTGCGTTTTCGCTGTCGCATTATTTAGCCGTCGTTTGGCCGCGACGAGTCTTGGGTCGTCGCCAGTATTGGCCAGGTGATGAGGGAATTGGCAGGAGGCGGGATGTTGCGCGTCCGATGGGTCCGGGGCGTGACATTGTGAGCCATAAATTTTTAACAGAGTGACCCAACAATAATTTTTAATTATTTGTTTGTGAGAGATATAGATATATTTAGGTGATTTTGATTTATTGTGTATTTCTCTTAATTGATTTTGATTGATATTTTGCTAGGTTAGATAATCATCCCGTAAAACCTATAAATAGGCTCTCTTCATTTGTTAATGTACACAATATAATATTTTTTTCTGTTACTATATTTCTCAACTTGGGATCAAATCTGAGTTTTTCGGCTTTGCATCGCCATTCGCAAAAGCCGCATCCGTGTTTGCTTCTCATAGCTTTCACGGCCTTTGCAACGCTAGCCGAGTTCGCATTTGCTTCTTACGGCTATCACGATGGCAGTCGTATAGGTCACATCGTTCTTGTTTCTCAAAAAAAAAAAAAAAATTCAACGAAGCCAATGTCTTTGAGGCATCACCGCTTCACAAGAGAAGCCAGCGTCTTTAAAGGACTGCTAACGAGTTCCACGAGTTTTCCAATGAAGTCTTGCTGCGGTCAGAGTTCTGTGCTTCCAAATCGTGCACTGAGACGAGTAGTTCTGCCGCGTGAAGCCCTGTGACATGACCAGACAAAACCACTGCATTCTTGCACATGGCGGTGACAGGCCCTCCTTAGCCTTCTTTGTCTTGGAGATTACTCTAGTCTTGTCCAACGAACCTTCAGCCTTGTTCGTTGAATCTCATAGCTATTTCGCCTGCGACGAAGCTGCTCTCTCCACCGAAGACCCAAGCCTTTGCTGGTCCAATCCCGACGATCAAAGCAGCCCCGCGACATTCGCTGCACCAACGCTCGATCACACTAGCCAGAGACCTGCTGACGAAGCTGCTGTTTTGTGCTCATCTGTTCTCGATCTCAACCGTGAACGAATACAAGCTAAAGAGTTCAACGTTCCTGTGATTAACGGTCATCCGCAGACCAGTTGCAATTAGAAGTCTCCATCCCTCAATTCATCATCAAATATCGTGAATTGCTTTGGATTTTGGTCAAGCGATGGAATCTGTTTCCTATTGCTTATGTAGATTATTGCATCAGTGTGTGGCATTCATAACATCGTGTGCGGTATTCAAGACTAACCGAATTTCGCGAGCTTGAGCTCGCCCGATGAGTCTCGACCTGGAGCGCACTGTGGCCCTGCGATCGTTGAGGTAGAAGAAAAAAAGAAAAAAGAAAAAAATAATTAAAATTTTAAAAATCATTTTTTTATAAGATAAAGTCATGAAATTAAAATCATTTTTCAAATGAGAGCCAAACACAAGAAAATGTTTATGGTCATATATCACCTAATAAAGGAAGATAAACCATTTTCCTAAAAATGATTTTCCTTTTTCATGAAGATTTCTATAAAACAAACGCACTCTAAAAATATGTTCAAACATTGTACCAAGTTGAAAAAACATGCATAAATATGTTATGTTGACATTAGGAACATGTGGATATGCTCAATTAAATGCATCTTGATTATATCAATGGAATATTCAAGATTTCTTGAGCACCTTGCTAATCTTCTTGGAATGTAGTAGTTTCGCGTCCCACAAATACCACATAATTATATGGGATGCAAGAGTTCTGTATTTTTTAAGATCGTCTCAAGAAAATGGGATAACTATGGTAATTCAGACTTAAACTTTAAATTAAGAGGATAAACACGCTTATCACATGGACAACCATGTTATCCTATGCGATAATACAATCAAAGTCGAAAGGACCGGCCTGGCTTTGTACATAAATTCTGTCCACATAGACTTCCACTGCCAAAGGTAGACACGAGCACAAACAATTTGCCCAGCCACGAATTTTCAATGCTTTTTTGTCTTTTGCAATAACTTTGGAGCGTAAAACCCACGAGCGCATCACAACCTTTCTCGTCGGTGCTTCTGCAGTTTTACGCAGCAAAAATGGACACTCTGCTTCAAGATCTATCCCTCTTGTCCGGAATAATCCTAGCCATCCTCGTCCTATCAATCTTTGCGTTGCTCAAATCGGCATCATCAAGCAATCTCAAAACACCACCGGAAGCCGCAGGAGCATGGCCCATCATAGGCCACTTGCCCATCCTAGCAAAATCCAAGCTTCCCCACAAGACCTTGGCGTCCATGGCCGACCAGTACGGACCCATCTTCACGATCCGGCTCGGGGTGTTCCCGGCCCTGGTGGTGAGCGGTTCCGAGATGGCCAAGCAGTGTTTCACCAAGAACGACATCGCGTTGTCCACTCGGCCACGGCAATTGGCCCAGAAGATCCTGGGCTACTCCTTCGCCATGGTCTCGTACGCGCCTTACGGCCCGTACTGGCGCGAGGTGAGGAAGATGGTCACCTTGGAGCTGCTCTCAAGCCGGAGGGTCAACTCGCTGCTCAACCCTGTCCAGGCCTCAGAAGCGGACTTGGCCATCCAAGAGCTGCACGAGCTTTGGATTGAGAACAAGGATGATTCAGGTATTCTTCTGGTACTAATGGTCATTCAATATGTGGTTTTCGTGGATCTTGATGGTAGGCCTTTCCATGGTTGTATCAATTATTTTTCTTTTTCCCGGTGCACACCGAGAATAATCAAAACTTGAATTCAACATAACATCTGAGTTCACTCCGATTCATCAGGCCATGTCACAGTTGACTTGAAGCAGTGGTTTGCCAAGTTGACTCTGAAAGTGATCCTCAGAATCGTGGCCGGAAAGCGCTACCGTGCAGCGGACGAGGAAGAGGAGCAGCGGTGCCAAAAGGCGTTGCGGGAGTTCTTCCTCTTCTTGGGGATGTTTCTACCGGCGGACTCTCTTCCTTTCCTGAAGTGGCTCGACCTAGGTGGGCATGAGAAGGCCATGAAGAGGACTGCTGAAGAACTAGACGAAATTGTCGGTGGCTGGTTGGAAGAACACAAGATCAACAAGGATTCCAGTGAGACGAATGGTGGTAGAGATTTCATGGACGTCATGCTTTCGGTCCTTAAGGATGACGAAATCGGAGGTTATGATGCTGATACGATTATAAAAGCTACATGCTTGGTAAGTTTTTGTTCGTTCCCCGTTAGAGCAGTCTTTACTTCTTCGTAATGCTAGTTACCTGAATATCAATTAGTCAGGGTCGATCGTGAGGTTCAAACCCGTTTGTTTTGCAAAAAAGACTGATGAAAAAAATATTTTCCTTAAAGATCGCTTTTATTGCTTAAAATAATTAGCCAAGGAAATGTTCTTTCATTGTCGATAATAATTATGTCTAAATATTTTCATGGATGATGTAAATATTTTTCATTCATTTATTTTTGTAAACAATACAATCAATCGTTTTTAAGAGAATATTTTTTCAAATTATTCATTTTTTGCGAAATAAATGAAGTCTTAGTTGATTTCAACTAAAGTGAAAAATGGTTGGAGATGGTTCAATTCTAGTGTTAGGATGGGTTCTAGAAAACTTGGATCAGACTGATTTCTCATAGAACGAAGCTGGGACCTGAAATAGCCCGAGCAGGTTCAAGGTAGAATTGCGAACTAGTCTAGTCCTACAATTTATGTTATTTTCAATATATCAAGAAATAAATTAATTTTTTTTTTCAGTAAAGATACTCTCTCTTTTATGTTAGGACATGGAAAATACGCGCATTGAAGATATCGCTTATAAAAATGAATAAACAAAATATTTTTTCATCATCCACAAATTGGTTAGACAAAAATTATTGTGTAATGAAAATATTTTTCATTGATTAATTATTTTAAGTAATACAAATAATTATTTTTTAAAAAAATATTTTTCAATTCAGTCATTTTTCAAAAAACAAACTAAGCATGGTTGAGCACTCAACTTCGAAAGCAGCTCAAATTAGAGGGGCTATGGTTGGACTAAAGTTATTTCTTACGTAGTATTGGGGGCTTATTTTTATTCTTAAATTAATGTCAGCGTCCCTTTTGAACGTCTTCCAATCACGGGCAGAACATGTGGGACTAAATTTGGACTCAATTATATATTATGCATCTCCTTTTTCGTTAGCGGACCAGATTTTGGACCAATGTTTGGTTGCCCATGAAGTGCAAGGGCACGTGAAATTAAATTGGTGTTGTGGTTAATGTTCATATCTCACTTCTAACGAGAAAAACATGTTTGTTTTGTTTTTTTTTTTAAAGGTCATGATTGCAGGAGGCAGTGATTCTCCATGGTCACCCTGACAT
This sequence comes from Psidium friedrichsthalianum, assembly GCA_019149425.1. Taxonomy (NCBI): domain Eukaryota; kingdom Viridiplantae; phylum Streptophyta; class Magnoliopsida; order Myrtales; family Myrtaceae; genus Psidium; species Psidium friedrichsthalianum. Next base: position 7,975 of record JAGVVM010000029.1, read on the forward strand.
GGGCAATCTCGCTGTTGCTGAACAACCTTCCCGTCCTGAAGAAAGCTCAAGAAGAGCTCGACGCTCTGATTGGCAAGCAGAGGCAATGTGAAACAAGCGGACATCGCCAGCTTAACCTACCTCCAATCCATAGTGAAGGAGACCCTCCGATTACACCACGGCCCCACTTCTCGGCACCGCGCCTCTTCACGGAGGATTGCACCGTTGGCGAGTACCACGTGCCCAAGGGCACGCAGCTGATCTTGAACATCTGGAAAATCCACACCGACCCTAGGGAATGGGCGGACCCATTGGAGTTTAGGCCCGAGAGGTTCTTGAGCAGCCATAAGGACATCGACGTGAGGACTCCAACTTCGCGTTCCTACCGTTCGGAGGCGGCAGAAGAATCTGTCCTGGGATGAACTTCGGGCTTGAGATGGTGCATTTTCTTCTGGCTCGGTTCTTACATGCATTTGAGATATCGACCGTGGATGATTCGCCAGTGGACATGTCTGAGATCTTTGGGCTGACGAACTTGAAGGCGACCCCACTTGAGGTTATGGTCAGGCCGAGATTAACTCAGGAGCTCTATCAATTGAGGTGATGGAGAGCCTATATGCGAAAGGAAAGCTCTCCGGAAAGTACAATTAAGGGAACATGTTGCGCACTCTCTCCGTGTTTGGCTCTTAAAAGACAACCTGGACGACCAATGTGGTTCAAGGCGTTGAGAAAATTTCTTATGTATTTGAAGGTGACAAAGACATGGCGTGTAAAGTAATATGCAAATATGAGTGTGGAGATTTAATATAATCTACATACACAAGTTCATATACATTAATATTATATGATGACGTCTGTGCTAGTGAAGGGCTTTCCCAGTCTGTAAATGAAGAACGAGATACTGAGTGGAAAGTGTCAATGTTGGAAAGACATTTGGATTCTGGTGAACAAGCGAGGGATGTGGGATCTTTTGAGGTGCTTGGATGGACCAAATAGAAGAAGAAGAAATTCGTAATATGAGTACTTCAATATACTTGAAAGGAACTAAGTTTTAGAAAGTGAACAGATTGGGATTTGGTAAAATTGTCCACTCTGGATGGACCACATTATAGAGGAAGTCACGCTATAGATAGAGTGGATAGTACTCCACGTAGTTGGAAACACAGGCTCGGCCCTACATTTGATTTGATGCAAATTCAAATTTTTACTTTAGAATCTACGAAGAATTGTTCAGAGATAAATTAGAAGGAGTATGCCAATTTCTTACTGAGCATAGGAAATGTCGGGCAATTTCGCAGAAGTTGTTTGGTCTACTTTAGGCAAAGTTCTTTAATTAGCTCCAAGCGAATGTTTTAAGCTAGATCGCATTTGCAACATCTAAATTTGACCTATTTCAAGCCTCTAACATGCTTAAAAAAGTTGTGAGGTTATATATATAGTCAAAGTGAGAGTTGAAGGTGATGGGAAAATACCCCAGCAGTAATAATCTTCTTGTATGGATGACAATTCAGACCTGAACTTTATTCTATCATGTAATTCTTTCAATCATTATCATAAAAAAATTTATTGACATAGCAATACAGCCATCATTGGCCACCCTACGTGGCATGGCTGACAAACTCTACTCGAAAGTTCAAAATAACGCCAAGCTCTACGTAGCAATTGTCTGAGTTATGGGTCTTCCTAGAAATGATCATGTATAACTAATATATGTCAGTGATGATATTCGACTAGACAAAAAGCGCGAAAACGAGATATAAGCCAACAATGAAAATGTGTGATATTTATTGATCCATGCTTTACCTTTTTAATTAAAGAAAAGTTCTAAAAAGTGTGACGTGTGAAAGTATCCACCAGTGTTTTTTCAGGTAGGTGATGTCTCAATCCAGGTTAAATCCTCCTCCCCAAAAAAAAAAGGTCGCCTCCTTCAAACACACCCCCCCCCCCTCTGCGGCGGGGGCCGATTGTGAAGAGAATTATTTCATTCAATAAACATTCGAGAAGAACAAATTTAATGAGTTAAACATAAAATGTCTTGCAAGGGAATGGGATCGAATAGGTAACCAATTCGCAAGAAGGGTTCCTTTTTCCTAATCTGACTATAATAAAAAAAAATATTTAAATTGATTGCAATTACAACTTCAACCAGGGGCGGTTTCTAAATTTCCAACGGTCCAAATAAAAAAGATTCCAAAGAATAAGACGACCACCTAATGAAGTTTGAAAATCTGCTCAAATTCAGCCCCACACGAATGACTTTAAATTAAGAACGTTTTACATATTTCTCGAGTACCAAATTTGATATAACCACTACTCACTAATTGCCATGTGTGAACATTCAGACCGATTCATTTCATATTTTATCATAAAGGCAAATGTTAGTAAAACTCATCCTGCAAAAAATTATTTGGACCCAAGCAACACAAATCACTATTGGCATTCAAAATAATTCGCCTACTAAAACACATGCTGCACACGTGAGAGATCGATACATGCACGGATCACGTGTGGAATCAACACATATGCAAAGCACGTGAAGAGTCGACACACGAGATAGACATGTGAAGAGTAGGTGTTTTCGATAGAGAATGAACAAGGCTTATGCATAGCACATGATAATGTTAAGAGTATACCCTAAAGCAACCATGTGATGATCACATATATGATATAATATTATACTATCGATATTATATTAATGGCAAGATGCTTGTTTATTCATCTTGTTCTTTATTTTAGATGAATAAAGTCCATTAATCAGTTGGAACTGATACCCATTCTTGAGACGTCAAGAATATGTGTGACAGGTCATTAGTTGGTCTCTGATTTTCAATTGGTTCATATTCGAAGGATCGTGGATTAGGCATGTACGAGCTGGTTGAGACCAGTATGTTTGTAGCCTCGCTATTGAGCATTGGACGCCAATAGGGATGACGAATCACAAGTCATCAAATATTAGATGTCTAAGATGGAACATAGGTGTTCATATCGAAACGAGTTCGATTAAATCCACTGAACGCCGACGAAAGAGCAATTGATTAACATGGAGGCGTCGTGCTTAGTAAATGTCTCAATCGCTCTCTAACTTCGGTGTGTTAACGGTCTTCAAACCTGAGCCATGATGCTGGCTTGTATATTGGATGGTTGTAGTTCACATGTACGATATTGGCCGATCATTGATCCACCTCTGTGCATGATGGTCACAATCCTTCATATACGAAGCCACATGCATGGCAACAGTTGGGGATCTGTCTCCTCATAAAATGAGGTTGATGTCTTATGCGATCTATGCATGACGGTGCATTAGAAAGTCCTTGGCCAAGGCAGAAAGTCGAGAGGAGTCCCGCCGAATGCACTCGTCAAATAGATTTGTGCATATGATCGAATCTTGGGCTTGACTCAGATATCCATTGCCCTATTCGATCGGGACATGGTAAGATAGAAAGACTGAATAACACAAACTAAGGCCAACAGGTTCACTTTGTCCTCGTACTTCATTTTTGACTGGGTAACCGCAATATGCTGATAGAATCACTCACGGTTTGTGGGATCCTAAGGATGATTTGAGACGATCAATTCCTTGAGGAATCCCACTGCCAGTTCAGGGGTGAACCTAGGGATGTCACACACCTTAACTGATATCTGGCGACGTCCATAACGAAGACGGGATCGCAAGAATGCGATAGGACTATTTGGATAGTCAAAAGAGTTAAAACGGATTGATTCATTTCCTTTTTCTAAAGCTCACAAAGGACGAAATTGATGACACGGGCATGACATCGTGATGATGTCATGGATGATGTAATGGTTACATCATACCCGCATCATCATTGGATAAGGATTATTATCCAAAGAGAAATGATAAAAAAGGTTATCCTTGAAAAAGTCAAAAGTATGATAGGATTTTTTTGTCCGTTCGACAGGAGACGTTTGGTACGTCAAACGACGATGTGATTTTGATATGAAACTTTGAGGCAGGGCATCAAGCTAAAATGTTTAGAGCCCGTGGACGAGGATCACTACCTAAAACGATGACGTTAGCCACCCACGATTAGCGACGGGGTTTGGTCAAAAGCGACAAAATTGCCGCCTTTGACCGCCGCCCCATGGGGCGGGTGCCACGGGCTAGTAAAGGCCCCCCCCGAACTTCAGCTTTAACTAGCCAACATGTGGGCAAGCTGGCAGCCCATGTGGCGGCCTCCCATTGGCTGCCATGTTGAGGCGGTTTGGGGGGGGCGCTATAAACCGCCCCTCCCTCTCTCCCTCTCTCGACTCACCTTTTATAAATAGGGGTAAGGGACCTGAGGTTCCTAAGGTTAGAAACCCGAGAGAGTCACAAATATACGTGCTACATTCGTGAGAAAGTGAGCTCGGGAATCAACCGATTCGATACACAAAGGTTGTTTTTCATTGGTTGAAGACGAAGGGTTCGGATCAGACGCCGGGAGGATTACTAGCGTAATCCGAGGGCTATTTCTTCGAATCTCCGTCTTCCAAGTCGCACAGGTGTCGAGGGCGTGTCTGAACTAGAGGCCCCGACACTTCTTGGGCCCAAGGACAAAGAAGCAAAGCCGGATTCAACCTTTGTTATTCCAGGTACGTTTCTAAACTTGCTTTCGAAAGTTTGATTTTCGATTAAAGTATACGAGGACCTCTAAGACGATCTGGGGCATCATTTGAATTTATTTTCTTCTGCTGCATGTATGACATGTTTTCATGTATATAATGAGCACTCAGGACCGCTAGAAACCCAATAGATAATGCCAATAGGCATCAATTGGTGAGGTCATTAAACTAGCTAGTGGCTTGAGCACCAACGAGAAGCAATCCCACTAGATTCAAGGTCCTTTCAAGGAGCGCCAAAGAATATGAAGATTATCCTCTTGTATTCTATGGCAGGAGGATGGTTTTTTAGGCAAATGAGTCAAAATATTCCCTTGAGAACAGGTCAATGTGCTCGCGGAATACAGAGGATATGGGCACACCATCACGATCAAAAGAGAGCCGATAAATATCCTATCGACAGTTACTGAGATTTCGAACTTCAAAGCCCCAAGAAGCGGAGAAGATGAGCATGACCGACCTTAGTAGAAGGTTAGACAAGGGAGCTAACATCATCTGTTTATTTGAAGCTACATAACTACTTGAAGATCAAGTCAAAAGATTTAAAGAAGATGAAGAACACGGCAACTTTTGGTGTGTAAGAGATACAACCGCTAAAGAGAGAGTTACCACTTCAATCATTATAAATACCACCAGGCAACCATAGAGGCACCACCCCTCCCCCTGAGCAAATCAATAAATTTATTTTATCTTTGCTTATCGTACTGCACTTTACTTTTCGTAGCTGTAGTTTTCAGATTCTCGTTGTTAAGTCAAAGTCCAACGTTTATTTCTATCCTAGATACTATGCCATCGAATCAAACTTTGGTGTATTATCGAAACATATTCAACGCATTATCATCCAGTTAAACTCTGACACTGTTTGGTCTACGTTTGTATCGTTTCTTTCATGTTCATATGTATTAATTCCTTTGAGTTGTACTTACGAAATCTCTCTATTGAGTCAAACTCTGGACAAAATAATATTTGTATCATTCTATTGGAATCTTGGCAAAATTTCTCATGTTGATTCTCTGATCCTTAGCGTCCGATGACGAGTGTATAATCTAGAACTACTAGTCTTAACTTCCATTTTTAGTGATATTTATTTATTTTTTTTTACTTTGTTAATGTTTCATATTTATTCGTGTCTGGTCAGTAGATTGTAACATTAAATAGTAGTCATATTTATTATTGATTCACTGCAATCCTTTAATTAAGAATATAGGTGAAAACTATAGACATTGGATCTTGTGAAAGGGTATGTTCCAAGTTCCGAAGTATGTAGAGTAGGTTTTAGGTTTTAGGTGAAACATATACGGAAGCAATTGGAACCGCTCACCCCTAATAATTAAAATAATTATGGAAGTAAAACATCCCAAGTTAATTTTAGAACTCTTTCCGAATATCTTGGTTTTCTCTATCTTACATTCATGCTCCGTTTATTTCGCGAAAAAGTGAGATTTTTGAAAATATTTTTTGAAAAGTTATTTTCCAAGAAAATGACAATGCTTTCCGGTATTCGGCTAAGATATAAGTAAAGACCCGAAAAATATTTTCCATCGTTTGGTATATAAATCAGAATTGATTTTCTTCCATGAACTCCTTTTAATAGTTTTTTGTTTTTTCTTCATTATTTTATTTTTAAAAAATTCAAATATTTTTATCTCTCTCTCGCTCAACCAATCACCGACCATGGCCCGCTCGCCGTGCCACATGAATCAACCGAAGATTGCCTCATCGACGGCCACCATGTCCCTAAAGGGACGAGCTTGATCTTGAACTTGTGGAAGATCCAAACCAATCCAAGAGCATGGCTAGAACCCATGGAGTTTAAGCCCAGGAGGTTCTTCCAAAAAGATGTTGACGTGAAGGACCGTAATTTCGAGTACTTGCCATTTGGAGGTGGTAGGAGAATTTGTCCCGGGATGTCCTTTGGCCTTCAATCGGTGCACTCTATGCTCGCTAGGTTCCTACACGCGTTTGAGGTATCGACACCATAAGACTCCTTGGTGATTATGTTGGCAAGTTTCGGAAATGCTCGCGCCGAGATTGCCGAACGAGGCCCACGAATTTGTATGAGAAATAAGTTAGATGGGTAAGTTACCATTAAATAAATTAGCTCTCCATGCCTATCTTTTGTCCAATCATTAATAGTTGCATGTTCAGACAGTCGGTGACCTAGATCCAATTTGGGTTTCCTGAATCAATAGGAACTGAGTTGGTGCTTCACTAAAGTCGTTTTCTCTATTGTTCTGATTATCTATTATTTGTTTTCTTTTGCCAATTGTCTCTAATTTGCATGAGTAAGTGTCGTATGGTAGGCTGATTAGACACCTAAATAACGTATCGGGAGAAATACTTTATCCCTACGAACCAGAGATCAATGAGTCCAGGGATTTGGTTACGCTAATATTTCTATCAACACCCTTTCGGTACCATTTTCATGAAAATATTTAATCTGGCAATTCTTGATGAATTTTGAGTTAAAACTCAAAGGTGAATTTTTTTTTTGTTGGGTTTTCTTTTTATTTAAGTGAAGATGCATATGAAATGCGATGCATATGTAATTACTCTAAGATGATATGAAACGACATGCGAACATTTATTAAAATGTTCCAACTCTAATGACATGCGAAAATGAGGCTAACTAGGATGACATTGCAACTCTAATTAGAAGACATGCAAATTGACTAAATGACTTAAATATGTAAGCTAGATTAATGAACCTATACATGCAAATGAGGACATGGCTAAACGATGACGTGTCATTCTAGATGACGTAGCAAACAACATGGCGTGCATGTGGATGACGTGGTATAATGACATGGTAATTATGCGACATGCGAATGATGTGACATAGAATTAGTGACATGGCATAGAAAACTATATGATATGATGATTATGGTTCTAACATATATTACGTGCATATAAAATAAAACACATTATCTAAATGCATGACATGGAATATTCTAAATTATATGAATGCATATGCACAAGATATTTTTGGTATTTTGTTTAATGAATTTCGGAATTAATTATTAATGAAATTAAAACTACCCTAAACAAAGATTATCCTAAATGTCTAGGAAATAATTTGAATTAAGTGCTAAAATTATCTAGGAAATCTTTGGTCCTAAATCTAAATGTTTTAAGATATAATATCCTCTCTAAATGATGATGCAATCTTCAAAATAAGCAAGTGAATATCCCAAGTTTCAAATTAGGAAATACCTGAAATTGCTTTCCGATTTTGATTCGCACCGAAACTTGATCAAGCTTTGCGCTTTGGACCGAACGGCCTGGGAAACGCCTCAAATGGAGGCTTGCACGCTAATACAAAGTTGTTGCCCAACATAAAACATAGCGAAAGTCAATGTAAAAAATCTGTGCTAATTTGCATCTAAAACCAGAAGAATAAAAAGAGCACTTAGCTTCAACTTATTCCTAGAGATTTCTGGAGTTGGCCTTCAATCATGGATGACAGTAAATGGAGAGTTTGTGGAGAGTTTTCATCAAGAAGTGTATAGGCGTTGCTTTTTTCAGAATATATTCGTCTCCATGAGAAGAAAACCCGAGATTTGATAAAGTGGGTCGAGCCATTGCAGAGAGATGGCGAGCTCTCTATTTTTTTTTTTTTTTTGCTTCACTTTCTTGCTCTGAGAGCAAGAATCCAAAGACCTCCTCCTGTGTGACCTAATACCCTTCCAAAGTGGCTTCTGGTTCTCATCATTTAGGCCGTGTTCTATAATTTCGACCAGAGACTTCAAATGTTGTAGAACAGCACAACCTATCAAAATAGCAATCTGCTAAACAATCTTGATTCTATTGTGGCGAGCTTGCCAAGATTTCTTGCTCTGACACACAGCTTTCAAGAATGGCAACAGCGCAGGAATTCCAAGAGCAGAAGCAACAACACTGAAAGCTCTAGCGGTTGTGTTTCTCACATACTCATCAATATTATCAATATCTGGACGCATAGTAGCAATCATAGTAGTCAAGCAGCTGCCTTGCTCAAATTAGAATGATCTCTCTCCCCTCAATGCGCACATGGTAATCCTCATCAATCAACAGTGGTACAATAACAACAAGAATCTTATGCACGTAATGACGTACCAATTCATCCAATTTGTAAAGTACCCTATCAATTACCTTAACCAGGAGATGCCTTTCCTGATCCTCCAAAGTTTGTTGCATGAGCAAAGGCAGAATACGGTTGAACAAAGGCCGAGCACCAAACTCCCGAGCCTTGTCTGTAAGCTGTCTAAGCGTAGTCTTCCTTTGTGGTTCCTAGCACCCCCGGCTGAGCTTCTTCTGGTCGAGGAGGCAAAAGAGCTTCATCGCTATTACCTCTTCGTGTCTCTGGTCGCGTTTCGCTCCATTGGATGCATCCTGTGAAGATTCCTCACGCTTTAGAGAGCCAGCAGGTGACAAATCATCTGGTACCGGTGCAGCTAGTTGCTTTAGATGCACATTGTTAACCACTTCCGAATCTGAAGTCATTGCCTTGGGAACTTCCAGCTGCTGCACCTCAATGGTCAGCTTGCCACAATTTTCTAAAATGGTAATGGCATCGCTACCTTCGTCGCACTTATCATGTCCATTGAGAACAAAATCTACTATGCCAAACTTACCATCCTTGCAGAGCACAGAATCTGCAACATCCTCCTCTGCAATGTGAATCTTGCTTGCCGCTTCCACTGTAGGTTCTCTTCTATGAGATATCGAGTCATCCACTCCAGTGCACGAGGTTGGGCCAGTAAAGGTAGCCGGCACCACTTCGGTAGGCTCCACTTCTGTTGTCAGATGACTCGGCAACATAATCTAAAGCACCTCTGTTATGAACAACCACATCCCTAGAGAGCATCATCAAGCACATAGCCACCTCTTCTTGTTCTTGCTTGATTTCGGAAACGCAAGAAGCAGCATTGGCAAAAGATAAGGATGAAGAAGCCGCAGCAGTTGCGACGATGTACCTCTTTCTGCTCTCCAATCAACTCCTCCGATTTGTGATGATGACTTCACCGTCAGTTTCGCTGTCCATGACCAGCTTCCAATCGTCGCTGTTCCTTGAATCTCGATCCTCCAAGCTGCTGTCGGGAACTCTCTCCTTCTCCGAGTAGCGCTTCATGTGGCCGAAAAGAGCGTTCTTCCAAGAACGAAACCGTTGTCCACACTCTCTGCAGAGCTTCTCATAAAGTGAAGTGTCTTCGCTCAAGTCCAAAAGCCTCCATGTTCTCTTGGGGTTCTCCCTCAAGCCATAACCACCACCGTTATTGCTGTCCGTGGGAGTGAGAGCTCTAGTGCTACTTATGGGCGACGAGAGCTTCCTCGTGTTGAGGCCGAGCTTTTTTTTTAAAATCTGTTTCGACTGGACTATTATTTGTCTGATGAGACCTCATGTGACCTCCCTACTTGTCAGACCCTCTCGTTCCATTGTCTCAACCTGAAGCGTAGGAATCTCTCTCGATCCTCACATCGTAGTTGAATTGGCTCTCGTCCTCCACCTCTTCTGATGCTGCCAGACCAACCTCTAGAGCCAGCACGAGGGAGATCGTCCTTTTTCCTGATGAAAGTCCCCATCCTCAAGGGGGCTTTTTACGAAAATGGATTAAAAAATTTAAGTTTTTACCAATTTAGATTTTCTTAGGCAAAATTTACGAAAACGGGGCTCGTTCGTCACTGGAGGTGCTGAACATGTCGTTTGGCTCTTGAAGAGCCGAACAGCATCCTAGTTCGGCTCTTCAAGAGCCGAACAAGGGGGGGGGGGGGGGGTTGGGCCTCCCCTCTCCAACTAATAGAGGGGAGGTTCCCTTCCAATGAAAATTTAAAAAATTTAGAAAAAAAAAATAAACCGAATAATTAGGAAAAATTAAAAAAAAATCATAAAAAATTTTCTAAAAAATTTGAGAAAATTTCATGACTTTTCGTAAAAAAAATTTCAGAAGAATGTAAAAAATTAGGATTTATGTTATTATTTTTCGTTCATTCCATTATAAATGACGATTGTATCCCTGGTGAGTAAAGCATCTAAGAAACATTATGTGATATTTATGAAATTTATCGGTTTCATTTATAGACATGGCACAAAGAAAATATATTCGACCGGGACCTGAGAATATTCGAACCGAAACTTTCACAATAGAATTTTGTGCATTTTTTTAGGATGATTTTTATTTTCATTTTTTCCTAATTTTTCTATTATCTGAAAACTTCTTATTATTACAAACAGATCATATTAATACATGTTTCTGATAATCATATTTAATTAACCCTATAAAATTTCAAATATATGATGAAAATACGATTTAATGCACATAAAATTTTTTCAGACATGTCTCGACATGCAAAATAAAGATATTTGTATCGCTAAAAGAAGATATTTTACGAATAAACCAATAGAATTTTTGGAATGTTTTTATTTTTTTAATTATTTTTTCCCAATTTCTTTTTTAATTTTTCTATTCTTTGGGATAATTTTTATTATTATAAATAATTTATTAAAGGTATTAGGGCATAAAGGCCTTGTTCGGCACTTTGAGTGCCGAACAAAGCTTGTTCGGCACTTTGAGTGCCGAACAAAGCTTGTTCGGCTCCTTAAGTGCTGAACAAGCCCTTTGTTCGGCAATTTGGGTGCCGAACAAACCCCCTTTTCGTATTTTTTCCACATGCAGACCCAAATCGGTAAAAACGTAAATTTTTTAACCTATTTTCGTAAAAAGCCCTCCTCAAGGAGCCCCTCTTTTGGCGTTGTGTCAGTGCCCCTCTTGCAACAGTGGAGGACTCCATCCCAGAGACCTTCGGTTGGATTCCTCTTTTGTCCCCCCATTCTATGCCCTACCACTGAGTCAGTTCAACAAAGTGGAAAAGCGTACTCATTGCAATGTGCCTAGTGGGTGAACCCTTTCATGATTGAATTTCAAGAAAAATGACCACTCTCTCTCCTGCTTTATTGCCACATTGCCACAAACATGTTACCAGCTGCCATAAGTTTTGAGGCTAGCGAGCTGCAGAGTATTGCCCACTCCTCCCCTTGTGCAAAACTGCACAAAATAGCGAGCGTCTCTTTCCAGAATTTGAGGGGCCTGGTGTCCACAAGGCTATGGAGATCATTATTCACCATTGCAAAAATAACCTTCAAGTATGGTGAGCGGCTCATCTTAAGGTATTTGTTACGAGTACCCTCCCAAAGGGAGGCACCTCCAACATGCGCAATAACCAAAGCATCAGCCCATTTATTAGCAGATATGCACAATGTAACAGCAGCCTTGTAATCTCCAACAGCCAAAGCACGTTGAACGCTATCATCAAATGACGGGTCAGAACTCTCCTCAAATCCCTCTACTTCGTCTTGCGATGGTTCCGTGGCGGAACTCACAGTAGCAAAGCCATCAGTGAAGTTGATAACAGATGTCTCAGCCTTGGGACTCGAAAGATTGTTGAAAGAAATCTTCGCCATTATTGGTAGGAAACACTGTAGTTTCATTGTTGTCCTACTGCACTACTATAGTTCATCGCCAACCCAACAGGAAAAAGGCTACCACCACTCATTTCGCATTTACACATGCCACCCACTTGATGGCCCTACCCTCTCTCTTTAGAGTCAACAAGAATGATGAGCGCCGGTACTCCACTACCAGGTCCTCTGCAAGTTGAAGGAACTCAAAGTAACCGAGACCATCATCGGTCCAATACATGCACACGTCACCAAAATGGCCAGGTCTCTCTCTTCCCATGGTCCAACAGTTTCTTTCCAGCGAAATGCATTTCTTAACCATTCACCTTCAACAAAACAGCCACCCGAGAATCTGATGAATGGAGGTTTAATATCTTCATTTTAAACCTCATTCATCAGATTCTCGGTGGCTGTTTTGTTGAAGGTGAATGGTAAGAATGCATTTCGCTGGAAAGAAACTGTTGGACCATGGGAAGAGAGAGAACCTCCATTTTGGTGACGTGTTGCATGTATTGGACCGATGATGGTCTCGGTTACTTTGAGTTCCTTCAACTTGCAGAGGACCTGGTAGTGGAGTACCGGCGCTCATCATTCTTGTTGACTCTAAAGAGAGAGGGTAGGGCCATCAAGTGGGTGGCATGTGTAAATGCGAAATGAGTGGTGGTAGCCTTTTTCCTGTTGGGTTGGCGATGAACTATAGTAGTGCAGTAGGACAACAATGAAACTACAGTGTTTCCTACCAATAATGGCGAAGATTTCTTTCAACAATCTTTCGAGTCCAAGGCTGAGACATCTGTTATCAACTTCCACTGATGGCTTTGCTACTGTGAGTTCCGCCACGGAACCATCGCAAGACGAAGTAGAGGGATTTGAGGAGAGTTCTGACCCGTCATTTGATGATAGCGTTCAACGTGCTTTGGCTGTTGGAGATTACAAGGCTGCTGTTACATTGTGCATATCTGCTAATAAATGGGCTGATGCTTTGGTTATTGCGCATGTTGGAGGTGCCTCCCTTTGGGAGGGTACTCGTAACAAATACCTTAAGATGAGCCGCTCACCATACTTGAAGGTTATTTTTGCAATGGTGAATAATGATCTCCATAGCCTTGTGGACACCAGGCCCTCAAATTCTGGAAAGAGACGCTCGCTATTTTGTGCAGTTTTGCACAAGGGGAGGAGTGGGCAATACTCTGCAGCTCGCTAGCCTCAAAACTTATGGCAGCTGGTAACATGTTTGTGGCAATGTGGCAATAAAGCAGGAGAGAGAGTGGTCATTTTTCTTGAAATTCAATCATGAAAGGGTTCACCCACTAGGCACATTGCAATGAGTACGCTTTTCCACTTTGTTGAACTGACTCAGTGGTAGGGCATAGAATGGGGGGACAAAAGAGGAATCCAACCGAAGGTCTCTGGGATGGAGTCCTCCACTGTTGCAAGAGGGGCACTGACACAACGCCAAAGAGGGGCTCCTTGAGGAGGGCTTTTTACGAAATAGGTTAAAAAATTTACGTTTTTACCGATTTGGGTCTGCATGTGGAAAAAATACGAAAAGGGGGTTTGTTCGGCACCCAATTGCCGAACAAAGGGCTTGTTCAGCACTTAAGGAGCCGAACAAGCTTTGTTCGGCACTCAAAGTGCCAACAAGCTTTGTTCGGCACTCAAAGTGCCGAACAAGGCCTTTATGCCCTAATACCTTTAATAAATTATTTATAATAATAAAAATTATCCCAAAGAATAGAAAAATTAAAAAAGAAATTGGGAAAAAATAATTAAAAAAAAAAAACATTCCAAAAATTCTATTGGTTTATTCGTAAAAATATCTTCTTTTAGCGATACAAATATCTTTATTTTGCATGTCGAGACATGTCTGAAAAAATTTTATGTGCATTAAATCGTATTTTCATCATATATTTGAAATTTTATAGGGTTAATTAAATATGATTATCAGAAACATGTATTATATGATCTGTTTGTAATAATAAGAAGTTTTCAGATAATAGAAAAATAGGAAAAAATGAAAATAAAAATCATCCTAAAAAAATGCACAAAATCTATTGTGAAAGTTTCGGTTCGAATATTCTCAGGTCCCGGTCGAATATATTTTCTTTGTGCCATGTCTATAAATGAAACCGATAAATTTCATAAATATCACATAATGTTTCTTAGATGCTTTACTCACCAGGGATACAATCGTCATTTATAATGGAATGAACGAAAAATAATAACATAAATCCTAATTTTTTACATTCTTCTGAAATTTTTTTTACGAAAAGTCATGAAATTTTCTCAAATTTTTTAGAAAATTTTTTATGATTTTTTTTAATTTTTCCTAATTATTCGGTTTATTTTTTTTTTCTAAATTTTTTAAATTTTCATTGGAAGGGAACCTCCCCTCTATTAGTTGGAGAGGGGAGGCCCAACCCCAACCCCCCCCCCCCCCCCTTGTTCGGCTCTTGAAGAGCCGAACTAGGATGCTGTTTCGGCTCTTCAAGAGCCAAACGACATGTTCAGCACCTCCAGTGACGAACGAGCCCCGTTTCGTAAATTTTGCCTAAGAAAATCTAAATTGGTAAAAACTTAAATTTTTTAATCCATTTTCGTAAAAGCCCCCCTTGAGGATGGGGACTTTCATCAGGAAAAAGGACGATCTCCCTCGTGCTGGCTCTAGAGGTTGGTCTGGCAGCATCAGAAGAGGTGGAGGACGAGAGCCAATTCAACTACGATGTGAGGATCGAGAGAGATTCCTACGCTTCAGGTTGAGACAATGGAACGAGAGGGTCTGACAAGTAGGGAGGTCACATGAGGTCTCATCAGACAAATAATAGTCCAGTCGAAACAGATTTTAAAAAAAATCTCGGCCTCAACACGAGGAAGCTCTCGTCGCCCATAAGTAGCACTAGAGCTCTCACTCCCACGACAGCAATAACGGTGGTGGTTATGGCTTGAGGGAGAACCCCAAGAGAACATGGAGGCTTTTGGACTTGAGCGAAGACACTTCACTTTATGAGAAGCTCTGCAGAGAGTGTGGACAACGGTTTCGTTCTTGGAAGAACGCTCTTTTCGGCCACATGAAGCGCTACTCGGAGAAGGAGAGAGTTCCCGACAGCAGCTTGGAGGATCGAGATTCAAGGAACAGCGACGATTGGAAGCTGGTCATGGACAGCGAAACTGACGGTGAAGTCATCATCACAAATCGGAGGAGTTGATTGGAGAGCAGAAAGAGGTACATCGTCGCAACGCTGCTGCTGGCTTCTTCATCCTTATCTTTTGCCAATGCTGCTTCTTGCGTTTCCGAAATCAAGCAAGAACAGAAGAGGTGGCTATGTGCTTGATGATGCTCTCTAGGGATGTGGTTGTTCATAACAGAGGTGCTTTAGATTATGTTGCCGAGTCATCTGACAACAGAAGTGGAGCCTACCGAAGTGGTGCCGGCTACCTTTACTGGCCCAACCTCGTGCACTGGAGTGGATGACTCGATATCTCATAGAAGAGAACCTACAGTGGAAGCGGCAAGCAAGATTCACATTGCAGAGGAGGATGTTGCAGATTCTGTGCTCTGCAAGGATGGTAAGTTTGGCATAGTAGATTTTGTTCTCAATGGACATGATAAGTGCGACGAAGGTAGCGATGCCATTACCATTTTAGAAAATTGTGGCAAGCTGACCATTGAGGTGCAGCAGCTGGAAGTTCCCAAGGCAATGACTTCAGATTCGGAAGTGGTTAACAATGTGCATCTAAAGCAACTAGCTGCACCGGTACCAGATGATTTGTCACCTGCTGGCTCTCTAAAGCGTGAGGAATCTTCACAGGATGCATCCAATGGAGCGAAACGCGACCAGAGACACGAAGAGGTAATAGCGATGAAGCTCTTTTGCCTCCTCGACCAGAAGAAGCTCAGCCGGGGGTGCTAGGAACCACAAAGGAAGACTACGCTTAGACAGCTTACAGACAAGGCTCGGGAGTTTGGTGCTCGGCCTTTGTTCAACCGTATTCTGCCTTTGCTCATGCAACAAACTTTGGAGGATCAGGAAAGGCATCTCCTGGTTAAGGTAATTGATAGGGTACTTTACAAATTGGATGAATTGGTACGTCATTACGTGCATAAGATTCTTGTTGTTATTGTACCACTGTTGATTGATGAGGATTACCATGTGCGCATTGAGGGGAGAGAGATCATTCTAATTTGAGCAAGGCAGCTGGCTTGACTACTATGATTGCTACTATGCGTCCAGATATTGATAATATTGATGAGTATGTGAGAAACACAACCGCTAGAGCTTTCAGTGTTGTTGCTTCTGCTCTTGGAATTCCTGCGCTGTTGCCATTCTTGAAAGCTGTGTGTCAGAGCAAGAAATCTTGGCAAGCTCGCCACAATAGAATTAAGATTGTTTAGCAGATTGCTATTTTGATAGGTTGTGCTGTTCTACAACATTTGAAGTCTCTGGTCGAAATTATAGAACACGGCCTAAATGATGAGAACCAGAAGCCACTTTGGAAGGGTATTAGGTCACACAGGAGGAGGTCTTTGGATTCTTGCTCTCAGAGCAAGAAAGTGAAGCAAAAAATAAAAAAAAAATAGAGAGCTCGCCATCTCTCTGCAATGGCTCGACCCACTTTATCAAATCTCGGGTTTTCTTCTCATGGAGACGAATATATTCTGAAAAAAGCAACGCCTATACACTTCTTGATGAAAACTCTCCACAAACTCTCCATTTACTGTCATCCATGATTGAAGGCCAACTCCAGAAATCTCTAGGAATAAGTGAAGCTAAGTGCTCTTTTTATTCTTCTGGTTTTAGATGCAAATTAGCACAGATTTTTTACATTGACTTTCGCTATGTTTTATGTTGGGCAACAACTTTGTATTAGCGTGCAAGCCTCCATTTGAGGCGTTTCCCAGGCCGTTCGGTCCAAAGCGCAAAGCTTGATCAAGTTTCGGTGCGAATCAAAATCGGAAAGCAATTTCAGGTATTTCCTAATTTGAAACTTGGGATATTCACTTGCTTATTTTGAAGATTGCATCATCATTTAGAGAGGATATTATATCTTAAAACATTTAGATTTAGGACCAAAGATTTCCTAGATAATTTTAGCACTTAATTCAAATTATTTCCTAGACATTTAGGATAATCTTTGTTTAGGGTAGTTTTAATTTCATTAATAATTAATTCCGAAATTCATTAAACAAAATACCAAAAATATCTTGTGCATATGCATTCATATAATTTAGAATATTCCATGTCATGCATTTAGATAATGTGTTTTATTTTATATGCACGTAATATATGTTAGAACCATAATCATCATATCATATAGTTTTCTATGCCATGTCACTAATTCTATGTCACATCATTCGCATGTCGCATAATTACCATGTCATTATACCACGTCATCCACATGCACGCCATGTTGTTTGCTACGTCATCTAGAATGACACGTCATCGTTTAGCCATGTCCTCATTTGCATGTATAGGTTCATTAATCTAGCTTACATATTTAAGTCATTTAGTCAATTTGCATGTCTTCTAATTAGAGTTGCAATGTCATCCTAGTTAGCCTCATTTTCGCATGTCATTAGAGTTGGAACATTTTAATAAATGTTCGCATGTCGTTTCATATCATCTTAGAGTAATTACTTATGCATCGCATTTCATATGCATCTTCACTTAAATAAAAAGAAAACCCAACAAAAAAAAAATTCACCTTTGAGTTTTAACTCAAAATTCATCAAGAATTGCCAGATTAAATATTTTCATGAAAATGGTACCGAAAGGGTGTTGATAGAAATATTAGCGTAACCAAATCCCTGGACTCATTGATCTCTGGTTCGTAGGGATAAAGTATTTCTCCCGATACGTTATTTAGGTGTCTAATCAGCCTACCATACGACACTTACTCATGCAAATTAGAGACAATTGGCAAAAGAAAAAATAATAATAGATAATCAGAACAATAGAGAAAACGACTTTAGTGAAGCACCAACTCAGTTCCTATTGATTCAGGAACCCAAATTGGATCTAGGTCACCGACTGTCTGAACATGCAACTATTAATGATTGGACAAAAGATAGGCATGGAGAGCTAATTTATTTAATGGTAACTTACCCATCTAACTTATTTCTCATACAAATTCGTGGGCCTCGTTCGGCAATCTCGGCGCGAGCATTTCCGAACTTGCCAACATAATCACCAAGGAGTCTTATGGTGTCGATACCTCAAACGCGTGTAGGAACCTAGCGAGCATAGAGTGCACCGATTGAAGGCCAAAGGACATCCGGGACAAATTCTCCTACCACCTCCAAATGGCAAGTACTCGAAATTACGGTCCTTCACGTCAACATCTTTTTGGAAGAACCTCCTGGGCTTAAACTCCATGGGTTCTAGCCATGCTCTTGGATTGGTTTGGATCTTCCACAAGTTCAAGATCAAGCTCGTCCCTTTAGGGACATGGTGGCCGTCGATGAGGCAATCTTCGGTTGATTCATGTGGCACGGCGAGCGGGCCATGGTCGGTGATTGGTTGAGCGAGAGAGAGATAAAATATTTGAATTTTTAAAAAATAAATATAATGAAGAAAAAACAAAAAACTATTAAAAGGAGTTCATGGAAGAAAATCATTCTGATTTATATACCAAACGATGGAAAATATTTTCGGGTCTTTACTTATATCTTAGCCGAATACCGGAAAGCATTGTCATTTTCTTGGAAAATAACTTTTCAAAATATTTTCAAAAATCTCACTTTTTCGCGAAATAAACGAGCATGAATGTATGTAGATAAAACCAAGATATTCGGAAAGAGTTCTAAAATTAACTTT